>CALYDF020007473.1:0-12478 GCA_944474145.2 Dicrocoelium dendriticum | reverse complement strand
ATGCGGTTGCAGTCGCTCTTCTTGACATATATATATATATATAGTGATGGAAAATGAAGTTCCAGTACAACGTATGAGCAGAGTCGAATGAGATGCGGAAGAGAGATGAGGTCAAAATGCGGAATGAAGTGATTTGACGGAGCTGAGTTTATCTGAGAACACACAGGAAAGATGGCGCCACACAGAGACTCACAATAACAAGGAGAGGAAATTTTCTACAAGAGACCCAAACCTCATACAGGAGCAGGTATTTAATCAAGAAGCGTGTGATGGTTGGCATAGTGTGAACGGAGTTAGCGCGTAGTCGATATCCCGTGAACCCAGCTGTTCACACACGCGCGTTTGTCGACGCACCAAATAGTTGAGGATAACTGTACGAATGGTTCACAAGAAGACATATGCAATGTCAAGAAGAGCGACTGAAACCGCATCAGACAAACAGCATGCTCGGCACAACGAAACCGAGCGCAGAGGAAAGATATGACGTCAATAAACAAAGCGGCGGCTATTAGATTTAAGCCACTGGACAGTATATATGACCGCTAAGATTATGAATAACAGAAGTCGATCGGATTTCAATCTTGATGCTGTTTCAGGGGATGTGCCATTATGGCCCTACATGCGTCAACCGTACTTGATGTACGCTGAGATTGTTCCCGGAACGAGCTCAAAATTCAGATGACTAGAGGGAACCGAATGCAGATGCTATCGACAAAACTGCTCAAACAATTGGCAGGGAGATGTCGTGTTGTGAAAAGTCGGATTGGAGAGCTGAAACCAACAAACGACTCACCCGAAAAGGATTCCGCGCTGCAATCGATGGGCTGAGGGGTGAAAGAACTGATTGGGTAAACGGTTCGGAATGTGGTAGAGGTAGAGCCTCATCGTGGGTGTTGTCATCTGTGGCTGAACTGACCAAAGAAACGTTGGTCAAATCATGGTCCGAATGCGCACCAGATGCGTGGCGGCGATGCGATCGAATTGGAGAAATGTCATTTTGAAGTTGCCTGACAGGAAATAGAAAAATAAAGTGAATGGAGCAAAAAGTGGAGAAACCAATGGCAGATGGACACAACCAACTATCTGGAGATAACCTGATGAAATGATTCAATAAATAAATATGTATATTTCCTGACAAGCGGGGTACATTCCCTTTTGTGGAATGATCATTCGTACAGTGGGTTTCGTCATCATTTCATTTGTGAACTGCATTCAATATGGAAAAGGTATGCAATGTCTCGTTGCGTGTGTAATAAGTAACATGAATTGATAGTTACTGTTGTCATATGTAGTTCGGGCCCGATTCCATGAGCGCGCTCGTGGATTGTTGAAGGTCGAAAAGTTTGACCATACAAAAGTATGGAAAGAAAAGTTTTTAAATTAGTATAAAATGGACATGCTCTCGCAGGTCTTTAATTGCAACGGGAGTTTATTCCACAGATGGGCGTACCTCACCAAGAAGAATTTTAGGCGGATATTTTTCTTGGTCCTCTGTAAGGATAGTAGACATTTCCCATTACGGGTGGGATAGGTTGAGCCATTATGTAATGCGACGGTCGTACTGGTTGAACAAACTCGCGAGAATAGTATGCTTTAGAGAAGAGTGAAATTGATTTTTAGCCATCGAAGCCAGAGGTGAGAACATCCCTCCTCCTCATGGGTAAGCGATGATGATCGCCCCATGGGCATTCTGGGAAATGAGCGCTCGATGTTTTCCAAAGCAATTCTATCTGTTTTACGTAAGTGGCTGTGTATGATGGTGCAATACTCTAGAGTAGGTAACACAATGAGTTGGAATGATTTAAGTCATGTTCGGGATAGGGAAAATTACCTAGTGATATAGCCTGTTAGTCGTTTTGATTTCTCTACTTGACGTAAGAGAAGTTGAAGCTGCTCGGATATCGAATTCCTGGGTCTCGAACGGAATACGCAGTTGGGATGCGGGTGCCAGTGAGAGTGATGGAGCTTTCTGGTATACTGAATCCGTGGCAGTATCTGAGATTTATCTGTGGGAAACTTGGTTGACATACTTTCACTCCATTTGTCTAGAGACGATAAGTCCTCGCGTATATATTTTTAAGCACAGTTTCAGTAGGTCAGGTAGGAATGAGTACACTAGTTTGATGTCGTCTGCAAATATGAATAGGCGCCCGTGTCTAATTTAATCATACATATCGCTTATGTAAATGAGGAAAAGCAATAGGCCCAATACACTGTCCTGAGCAACACCGCTCGTGATATTTGTGGAAGTAGAACAGTTTTGACTAATCTGTACTATGTTCGGTCGTTAAGATATGATTCGAACAAGCTCAAGAGAGAGTTGCTGATTCCATAAGACTCCAGCACGTCCAAGAATGGTTTGTGTGGTACACAGTCACACGTTTTTGCATATCGAGAAAAATGATGATAATGACTATGCCGTCACTTAAGTTTGCTGCAACATGGTCGAGGAATTGCATTTGTCATGTGATACAAGAAGGTTTTGTGGTGAACCCATGTTGGAAACTGCTGAGTAAGTTTTGTCTTGTGAGAAACTGTGTTACCCGAATCATGACGATTCTCTCCAAAGCCTTAGAAGTGGCGGAAGTATGGTTTATCGGCCGATAATTTCACATCCTATCTCGTGGACCGTTTCGGTAAAATTATGGAATTTTTCCACTGAGGCGAGAAGCAACCAGTGTTTAGTGACAGTGTAAAAAATTCAACATGAGGAGAGATATGTTTTTACCACCTAGCCGGGGGAATACCATCAGGTCCTGATTAGAAAGTCGGTTTGATAGATGTTATAGTTATCTGTACGTCCTTTAGATTCGGAGGAATGGTATATAATACTTCCGTTTTTCTTGGAAGGAGTGCAGTGCAGTGGTGAACGAGGCGACAGAGTAGGAATTCATAGAATCACATATTTTGACTAAATCGTCTGTTGCCGCACCGGTGTTTAAAACTAGGCTTAGAAGTTCATGGTGCCTTTTTGGATTTCTTCTTCTTAGTAATTGCATTAGGATACGAGCTTTCTCTGTATTAGTGATGTCTCGGGTTTCGTTAGCAATCCTGGACTGTTGAGTTTGGTATTCAAGTTTCAGTAAGGTTTCATGTATTTGGATTAATGTGGCGATGTATTTGTTTTTGAAGTGTAATGATCTCAGTTTCTTAAGCTTGGAAGCGACCGTGGATAAGCTTTTGTATCGGCCATCGAAGGCGGCTGTGTTTACCTTGATCGTAGGTGCAAGAATGTTAGTACATGTGATGAGATTTTTCGCGAATTCGCCTGCGGCTATGGCCGAATCTGATGTGGAGAAGAATCGGTCCCAATGCATACTCCCAAGCAGCTTGTCAAATGTGTTTCAATCAATAAGGTGTATTCGGGGTATTGGCTTTCTTATTTTATAGATGACCTGATACTCATGCTGCAGAACACCGTATTGTGGTCACATCCTATTAATGGGTTTTCCACTAGTACACAGACAGATGGAATACCCAAGGTGAAAACCAAGTGCAGAATGTTATCTAACTCAGTAGGTTGTTTAACCTGTTGGGTCAGCAAGTTCTCCGGTTGTAGTAGGCCTGTGCGACATCCAATTTATGAGTGATAGATTGGAATCTCTATATAGGAATTTGTACTTGTGTGGAGCGCTGAAGATTACGTTAATGACAGACATTAACTGCTGAGATTCATGGAGAGTGGCATCAGGAGATCTATAAATACGGCCAAGTAGCAGATGCGCGGCCGGAATAATCAACCATAATGAATCCCTAAAATCAACGAATCTAACTGGACAGCTGAGATTGCTGTTATGCCATTTCGTATGTAGATGGCACATCCGCCGCCGCGTTTGCGCAGACGATTCTTTCGAAACAGTTGATAACCCAAAACATACAGTCGAAAGTCACCTGTGGCAGATGTGCACCATGTTCCGGCAATACGAACAATGTGAAGAGTTTTAAAGTACATAACGTGTAAGAATACCCAGTTTTGGTAATAGCGAACGAATATTTATAATAGCGGGTTTAAGTAAAAGGGATAAGGTAGGATACACACATTTGGTTATATCTCACCCTCTGTATTCATGGACGTGGGTGGTGCGCCATGGTGAAAAAAAAACTGGGCAACGTTGTACGTCACGATGTCCTACCTCCAGCGAAGGAAATGCTGGAACATTTAGATCACCATTGTATCATCGTTGTATTGTCGTATGTGGGGGCCCTATTGGTAGGGGCGGATGTCGACCTAAAAAGGGTCACTTGGCAAGTGGTGAGAATATTCCGTAGGAGGAAGTGGCAGTGGAGAGTATGCCAGAAACTGAGGCTACCATTGGGAGGTAGTGGAAGGCGTTTTCCCCCGTAAGTATCTTCAGGTCTGTAATGAGTTACTGCGTTATTCCAGTTGGGATGTTGCCATCCCGGGTTCGGAGAGATAGTTAGCAAAAACTTTTGTGATGGTTGGTAGTAGGTCGTGGTTAGTATTGACCCAAAACCCGTGGGGGAACTGTACGCTAACGAGCGCGTCCCCAGGTTACGGATTGGGGAATGCCATTTTTGTGTGAATATCGCTACGCCAGCAGTTGGCTTGAAAAGTAAAGATGTGGTCAATGCATCTTCAGGAGTTTTTACTGCTTCTAACGCTCCGTCAACAATCGCCAAATTCAATGGCATAAGTTACAATTGACGCGTTAGGACCGAACGACCTGTTGCCAAACCCATTTATCGTGGGATAGCCAAAGACCACGAAGTGAGGCCAAGTGCCTAACTGCGCAGTATCTTTTAGCGCTCACTGATCTAGCTCTATTGCATGGCATCGTGTTAACGGCCTCACCGGACAGCCACTCACCCAGGAAGTTTCCGCCTCTCATCTGGCACTCAATGTTCCCACACCAGCTTCAGCCGGTTAGCCATCTGATCGTTGTTCATCGACCGGATGAAGGGGAATTGTGCATAGCAACCCGAACTTCCTGTTACTGACGTTCCGATCGCGAAAGTGAACGGATTGAGGAAACGAGGTTAGACAATCGCTGGTTACGATACAAAAGCGCATGGAAAAGGAACAAGAGCGTAGTGGTAGTAGCATATGATTGTGGCCAACAGCATCGAGTTCCAGACTTGTTTGCCATGTGACTGCAGACAGACACGCGAATGGGATGGCGAATAGTTAGGACTGTAGTACCTGCAGCTCCATCCACACATTCATCACACCTAGTGAAGACAAGGCGATAGGGACCAGAGATTAATGGGGAGCAAGCCCATACTCCCGTAAGGTACACACTATTCGCGGAAAATTGAAGAGAACATGAGTACCATGGTTAATAAGGGTGGCGGCTAGATAGAAGCACGTTCCTTGATGGAACCGACTTTGAGACTGCATCTCGTATATTCCAACAGCGGTTGACAATCTTCTGCAGTCACGAATAAATGCAGCCGGGTCGGACGTGCAGGCACCATGTCAACACCCACATCGAACATAGCAGAGCTGGCCAGGCCACTCGCGGGCAGACTTGCTTCTAGCACACGCTAGACACTCAAACAAAGCCCGACTGAAGCGATAAGGCACAGCGGACGCTGTGTCAGCGCTAGTCCCAGCACCCACATAACAGCAGCGCGAGACCAGCGCATACATACACATGAGTGTACCAACTGCGTAATGCATCGAAGAAAAAAGAAACCAGTGATTCTAGTGAACATATATGTCACCGACGGCAAAAAAAGTCGGATTCAAAGTAAAACCAACGGTCGGCTGCGACCGGGGAACGGTATCCAAAGGGAGTTCACCCTTACCTACACATTCATGCAAAACACCGTTTTGTTCTGACTCGAGCTGATGTCATGGTGCAATTGAACGTCGAGTAGAATGGACTGATGGGCATGGGGCGCATGTCGCCTGAATAAACGTCCCCTAGATCATCCAATGGTCCCAGAGGAGTCGTTTGTAATCTATGCTAGTGAGAACCAGCGGACAGATGTTCGCACAAACTTCATGATGCCTGTGCGAGCCCATAGATCCAGATGCAGACGTCCGTTTTTCTATCAGCCCAAGTGAACTAGCACTGCTATATGATGCCATGCTCTTACCTTCAGTCGTCAATTCATATGCACCGATCTCCGTGCACCAAAGAACAGATGATCGGTGTACACGGCTTTTCCTAAGTTGACTAAATCATGGAGCTATAAGCTAGTCAGCTATCATGGATGAATACCGTAAATGGTTGGGCTCAACGCACTGTCGAAAGATGTGAATTCACAAATAAAACTGCACCACACAGTGGAAATGTTGATAGGCATCAGAACCACGCCAGTTTTTCCCATTGACGCTTTGCTGTCATGCGACCCACACAGGTCGCGAGGTCGTCTGCACCTACGTAGCCTCGAATTGATGATCTTCTGAACACAAAGTAGACATCACTGGTCATCGCGGGAGAACGGGACGAAATACTGCAATTAGGCGAGACCGGTTAGTTTTACTCATTTGGAGCGATGTCGCACACTATACGCGTGCAACATCTACCTCGGCACTTACATAGGAACATATTGTTGACGGCCGTGACCATGAGAGACACGTACAGCCTGGGACACGTGGAAATCGTTTTCTTCTTCTTCACCACCGCTCAAATCCGAGGGAGTTAGAGCGGCCTCTTCTTTCTCTAGGGCAATTCCAGCTAGCTTTTCGGCCAAATTCTGTCGACGTAAACGACCAGCGTAGCGTATAGCCAACTGCACAGTGGATGCATCAGGCATGAGACGAGCGACAGCGAGACTGGCCCAGTCAGATTCCAATTTCGCCGCGAGCTGGATCAGAAAGGGTGAGGCGAAGAGAAGCGGAGGGTGGATGGGAAGACGAGTGATCACGCGACATACACAAAACGGTGGCTATCAGAAACAACGGTTGCAACACATAAGACTAAAAGGCAATATGGGCAAAATGACAGTAAGTGTTCGTGAACATGCAAAAGCCAAAATGGAACCAAGGATGCTGGATGATAAGGCAAAATGAAGCAAACTAATTTCCTTTCGCGTAAACTGCTCGAAAAATGAACTAAAATGCAGATTCAGCAGGCACTGCATAGACCCTATTTGTTGGACGAAATACCGAACGCAGCACAGGCGAAAACAACATAATACCAATGGATGTTCGGACGACAACGACCCAGTGGATAAAATAAAAGGTGCATTGACAATCAAGCTGCAGTGAACACGTTCAAGCAAAGAGAGTAAGTGATTAACCAAAACATGATATCATGTCCATAACACTTGCGGATTACACCAATCTTAAGACTGCGGTGGAACTGATCATCACCATCATCAACAGCAGTACATCAGTCGTTTGAACTGATGCTTCGGTGCCGTACAACCATGATGACCTACGGAAAGAAGGATAAGAAAAGGGAGAGAAGGATGACCTAGCGTAAAACTGTATGCCCTAAACAAACATTCAGGGTCAAGGCACCTACACCTTGTCAACAAGATACCACCACAAACAGCCGGCCATCGGAGAAATGATGAGCATAAAAGAGAAGAAGCTGTGGTGGGTTAGGTGTTTATGCAGGCACAAGGTGTCGTAGGTTCTAGGGTGGCAGTGACCAGCAACGATCGTGGTGTAGTGACTGAATACAGGGGTATTGTGACAGGAGTTCATACGCCATGAACACCGCCAACGTGGGTCACGGGTTCGTTGGATGCGCATTCAGACCGGAATTAGGAAACCGTTAGCCCTGTGTTCGGTGTGTGTGTATCGACGTTAACCGCACAAACAAAAGCATGTGACATAAGAGGTATAAAAGAGGAGAACCGAGCGCGTCGACCTTACTGTGGGTGATGATTGTGGCGTTTTGCTAGTCACACTGATCGAGCTCGATGCAAATAACGTTCCGTGTGAGATGCGTATAGCATGAAGCCAAGCGATCTCGACATAGGCCGCAAGAAAATTTAGATGCACAGTACATCAGCCATTTGAACTGATGCTTCATTGTTGTGCAACCATGGTTGATCTACGGACAGAACAGCACTGATGCAGTACTAATCAGACACGCAAATGGCAGTGCACTAACGACTTGTACCGGTGGTTAGCTATCAAGCAATTGAGAATATGAGGAATTAAATGTGAGATTAGCGGAGAACACTAGGTGGGATGGGATCCTACATGGCCGGAATGCGGCGGAAATTAGAACCAATGCTAATAAGTAAATGGCTGCCAAACAGGAAGTGACAGGATGAGACGTGAAATAGCCTTTTAGCTACACGGGTAAACTAACAATCTGAACAGACTACCCTACAGAGAAACATCGACGGTAACGTCAACCATAGCCACTGCACGTCTGGTTCTCGAAACACTGAGGCAGGTGAAGGGAGGCCTGCGCAACCTTGTTTCGATGAGAGACGGTCGGTAAATACTTCAGACCGTGGTCCACAAAGCTGCTTAATCAGTTCCGACACGGTGCCTTAGTCCACATATGGCTGTCGATCGGATCCACTCATGTAGTGTGCCATGACGAGATGATCTTCTAGCGTGCATAATACATACGGACAATTCGGACAATGAGTGCCGGTTTCTGGGACAATCTATCAGGTAACCGACGGTCAGCTAAACTCGAAGAAGGATAAGAGTATACTGGACCACACTTTTAAGCTGTGGCAAGTAATTAGGGTTAGGTCATGGGAGGAATAACCTCAGGGAAGGCATAGCAAGTTGTATGAGACGCCATAAACCACTTACGGCGAACAGTCGTAGAAGAACACCTTTGCGTTTGGTGACGCTGGAGGTTGATAAGGAATGTAACATTTCCACGATCTCCACCGTGGATTCCCCCGGTTCTGCACGTATCGGTAGTTTAGGATTGGGACCCCAGACGGGCCAATCTTCATTGATCAAAAGGCGCAGATAGTTCTCCTAAAGACAGATAAAAATTTAGCAACAATTAAAAGTGGCAATTACAAAATCTTTAACTAAGATTGTATGGTCAAGAAAACCATCTTACGTGAACGGATAGACTATTCACGAAAGACTAAGACCTTAGAACAAATCGCGAAAAGCAAGTAAGATAAAAAGGTATAAGAAACAAAACTGAAAGAATCGACGGCATTCTAAAAAGGCTATGTATATGATGAACTAGAAGGGGTTGTGGGGTAGCGCTAAGGTTCCAGGTAAATGGCGGCTCTATCGGTTCAGTACCAGCGAAAAGACATCAATGTGGCCCATGATGAGGGTAAAAAGTAAGTGAAAGCGAAACACCTATGAGGGTCACAAAACATCCGAAAAGAGCAAGTCGTTTCATTTCATTGAGGCTTTAAGGCACACCAACCCTTCCTTCAGACATACGAAAACACCCACTTCAGGCATAGGAAGAAACATTCTGCAACTTGGTGTCCCTCTTCGCACACACAGAGTTAGAGAGACAAATCAAAGTGGTACCTTCAAAGCGCATTATATATATATATATATATATATATATATATATATAATGACTCGATGTCAAACTGGGGCTCGCCCAAAGTACAGGTAGCGCCAACATCTATTCGGGTCTCGTTACATTTCAACTTGACAGATGGATCATATTACATTTCAATTCGTGTGACACCATGAAGTATTGCGGGTCCCAATGTGATGTCAATGCAACCGTTCAAATGCCTCTGTACGTTCCCTTGTACTACTGTCGCCTTCAAATACATAAACTGGGATTCAGACAAGTCATCAATTTTGATTCACGGACAGCGGCAACACGATGTGACATCAAAAATCGAAATGTATGGACACAGGTAGCATTTTAGGCACTAACGAAATGGTCGAGATATGCTATCGCCAGAACGGGTGAGCAAGGGAATAACAAACGGTAAGACACGACTGACACCCTGGTGGTTCCACATACCTGTTAATTCTCGCTTACCTCGGCTCTGGCTTAGACTGCAGTTAAGGTAGGAGATGACATCTTCAGTACACAAGAATCCTAAGTCATCACTGTCCCACTGGAGTTTTACTTCTACGTTAAAGTGAGCATAGTTACAATTCCCGTTCTTCATCCGTTGACTTTAAGTTAGCTGAGCTTATGAATAGCAGTGGACTTAAACGCACCATTTCCCTGCTAACCTGAAAATTTGCTTACTCCATCTCCATCATCTTCTTTGTGACATCCGTATTCCATCGCTCATGGAAGTCGCGCTTAGGTACAGTTTCATTCTAGAATGATTGGTGCAATGTAGTACCTCTATTGCACCTGTTTAAGACGGAAGAGCCACATCTAATCTACCTTCTATTGGACTTATGTAACTCGGTTGCATTTCGCGATTACTTCACGTGTTGCCCACTACACTGTTGTAGTACCCCACATGACCTATGATACCCATGCTACCTTCTCAAGTGGAATCTACTACGGTGACATACCGAGACAATGAGCTACAGCATCATCCTCTTCGTATTATCATTCGTCCGCAATTCACATTACTATGTAAGCTCCATGGTATTGCTCACCAGGCTATGCGAGGCTGCTACCATCCCTTTTGCCACCTATATTCTGCTCCTTGAAATTGATTAGTAGATTAGATGACCCCATCTACGAAAGGCTGAAAACACGATTCACACAAGTGCACATGTACTCGAATCAGACAAAACGCACACGTTCAATCAGCCTTCCAACTCGTGGAACATTCACATTCGTTTAGCCTTTGTACCCAGAAACGGTCTCGTTTCCAACCAAACACTCATTGTTGTATCCAAGCAACATTTATTTTCCGGACAACTCTCGCCAAACTTCCAACATTCCTGCTCACTTTACGGACTTTGCATATTTACATAAAACCATGTTTCTTGCTTCCAGGGTTTGCTTAAGCAAACTTTTCCAAGGGAAAGCCCTCCTCATCACCGTTTCGTGACATAAAAATGAGGCTGTACGAGGTTAGAATCGCCTTAGCTTTGGCAAGTAAAAGTGCCTGTGGCAAAAGGCCTGTCTTGTTCCTGATTCAGTCTTGGTTTGGGAAATCGTGCGTAGAAACTTTGCGTTCGGTCTAGGAACCCGTTCGACTCGTGTGAATTAGTCTTTCGCGGCTAAGTTCCGAGAACCCACACAGATTTGTCAGTTACCATGCTGTGCAAGAAATAATTCTGAGTCTCGTTCGTTCATCCGACTAGGAGAGTTGGTATCACATTGTTAGAACCTGACGTATTCAAGAGGCAGCATTCAACAGTTATATTGCCCGTTGTCCATCAGCCATACCGAATTTACCTGCGCTTATGAAAAGGCGGGTATGATGCGGACTGAAGGCGGAAGAACCGAGGGAGCTGCTAGAAGCTGAATTAGATATGACCAATCCTCTGTATAGGCTAAGAAGAAGGTAATGCCAACGGTAATGGTACGTCAGTGTCTTAGTCTATCACATAAGAAAAGAATCGGTGCACAGCGACAAGTGCTTCTGAGCGCCGAATGACTGCACCGTAGACGTACGACGTAGATCGTTACCAAATTGCATATGGCCACAGCAGAGTACACAGCTGTATGTGACAGCCATGCTACTTTTTGGAAATTTGCAAACCAGTGTGAACACTGTTTTGAAAGCCGAATGTTTGACAGTGGGCAGCAGGACTTAGTGTTATAACGCTTCTTCTTTCCCTCTGCGCTTTGCCACTGACAACTGTTGTACTGCTGCTAGCTGCCTTTTGAGACTGCTACTGTCTGATTTCTCAGTCACGCACCCACACAACTCTGCGTCTGGGTTTTCAGCCAGAGTTCCACTCCATGAATTAATCATATTGACGGAATAGTTTGAGTCTTTAGAAGCGGGCTGGTATTTGTTGGCTAATCAATTCTCACTCGATTCCCAAATTCAGCTCCGTTTGCGTCTCTAATACTTACTTCATGTATTACTGCGATTGCTGTCGTGCCAGACGTCACAGGCGGTAAAATGTGATATTACCACCTGCCAGTGCATAAGTTTGCGCAAAAGACGGTCTTTGAGAATCCGCACGAACCTCGGACAGCAGATGATCGGACTGGTCCAGTCTTAGGCGGCGGTCGGTGACACAAAGAGCCTGAAGTGAACACGTCATCGCATTCGTAAGTTGGGCGATTTCCTCCATCAGCTTCACAAGCCCAACTTTATGTACAGGAGGCGGCACCTCAATACACAGTATTTTACTGTACCCCTTGTTTATTTATCATCCTACCTGGTAACCGTACTGATGGCAGTTGCTTCACTATTCTTTTGTTGGTTTCGTTCAAACAGCGATGCCCAAGGTATAAGGCTGTCATTTATGTTCACGTTTAAATGTTAACGAAAGCATCAACAGTTCGTGTTGGGTTCTTATTCTCGTGTGTACGAAAATAACTGTTAGCTTTACCTACAAACGAAAACCATGCACGTTTGTAGTACTACTCTTCATGAGGTTTAATGTGTCTCAATCTAGTCTGTTGTAGCACATACCTGTTTGGACAAACACATGTGCATCTGTTGTATTTAAACTGCCAGTGAACACGGATGCCGCCAATGTATGTACAGTGCATTT
>CALYDF020007472.1:0-12471 GCA_944474145.2 Dicrocoelium dendriticum | reverse complement strand
ATCAGACTTAGATTACCCGAAAAGTAGCGATGAAATTTGCGTATTCCTTCGATTCTTTGTCTATATTTGACATCCATTACCGTGTAGTAGTAATTCAGGTATCGTTAACGAACTAACATAAAGATGCGCGTGCATTTGCCAATGCTTTATGGCACATACGTCACATATAGCTGCTTTCGGTTGGGGTACGTCTCATTTATCCTGGACGTAGCAGCAACAACAACGACCAGGCCATTATCTCATTTATTCCAAACGTGCTTGCATAAGCACATTGTGCCTACCATATTGAAACAAAACAATCATTCCAATTTTTGAAGGCGGTAATCGCTCGGAACCCGCCAACTATCGTCCAGTGGTACTCCTCCCTGTGCTCTCAAAGGTGATGGAGACAATCATCTCTGAGGCTTTAGTCTACCATCTAGAACCCCACAACGGCATAGCACACGAGCAACATTGTTGCTGCCAACACCATTCACGCACTACTAAACTACTAACTGCATGCAGTAGTTGGACGGAAGTGCTCAATAAACGTAGAGGGACAGACGTCATTTACATTGACTTCTCCAAACCCTTCAACCAACTGGAACACCGCATTTTGTTTCACAGGCTCGAAAGCCATGGAGTTGGGGATCCTGTCCTTCGATGGATCCGGAATTTCCTGCAGGATCCGCAACTGCAGGTCAGAGTTTGAAGTGCGCTATCCGAGCCGATTCATGTCGCATGTGGAGTTCCACAAGGATCAGTTCTGGAGCCGCGTCTGTCTTTCGCGTTCTTTAATGAGCTCAAGTATTTGCCTCGGATTTCTTGCTGTTCTCTGATGATGTTAAGATGTGGCCGACGATTGCCGGCCCAGTGGATGACCATGAACCTCAGCGAGACCTGGACAGAGCGTATGGGTGGTCACTCCACAATCTGCTCCAGTTCAATCCGGGGAAGTGTAGGGTGGTTCACATTCGTCACCAGCCGAACATCACATACAAGCTTGGAGACAAAGTCTTGCAGGCAGGTACTCAGGAGCTCGGACTTGGACTAATAATTTTGGCTGTGCTGCTCTGTTCAGTAGAATCTGAGAACGCGTCAAAAACTGGGAACCAAGACGTTGGCTTACTGCAGGGGGCATTCGGCAGGTTTGATCCCTCTGACTGTTCGTAGTTGTTTAACACCTGCATGCGGTCACATATGGACAACACAATCCAGGCCTTGCAGCCCTCGCACAAGCATGACCTTGCAGAGCTCAAGACTCCACAGCGACGAGCCACTAAACACGTCAATGGGTTGTTCATTCTTCCTTAACAACTTAGACTGCGACCGGTACCGGTGCCTAGGTGGCGACCTTTTATGGCCTACCAGATTCTAAGGAACCCCAACCACGTCTACCACCACCAACTAAAACGGTGTCAAAACACGAATTTGAGAGGCCACCAGTTCAAGTCAGCCACGCAATACAGTTGCCTAGAATGTCGAAGGGAATTTTACTCTCTTCATGTGTGCCAGCCTTGGAACTCTTTCCCAAATTACGTTGTTTCCGCCTCCACTTTACGTGTGTTTAGTAAACGCGTTGTGGTTACCATAACCCACCTCACTACGAGATATAGCTTGTATGTCTCGACAGACGATATAATACAACGAAGGTTGCACAACCAGAATTAACTAAACCACTGAAGTTAACCCTTTCTGTATGCTTCTGCGTTGGCACTGTTGTGAGTCCACAAAATCGATTTTCATTTTATCATTGTTTTCTATTTACCATGCACTTCTCATACTGACTTCCCCACTGGACTTGCATCCGACTTTTTCCCGTAAGATACCATTGTTCCACTGTTCCATAGAAACCGCAGAGCAGCAAAATGATTGCTGTCAATTAGTCTTTCTGTCCGTTCCTTGAAAATGCACAATCAGCCAAACGATATTGATTGGGGTGAAGTAATTCATGAACCCACATTAAATTTCTAGTGAGCTGGGGAATAAGCATTTTGGATGATGGGTGCTAGCCAGAAAATGCACAACAGAACACTATGGTTCGTCATCTTGTGCTGGTGTTTCGCATTCAAGATGGTGTAACAGGATAATAGCAAAAGACTACAGGATGCGTATTAGTAGAAATTGAGAAGTTACGAAAGCGACAAGTAGAATAATACGGTGAATAATCTGTTCCACTGTAAGTTGGTCTTCTATCTGTAGCATTTCTTCCGAATGAATTTCATCTGTTTTACTCAATGCCACCAAAATAACTTACAAGGCAAACTTTTGAGCCATATGTGGCAGCCAGTAGCTTCACAGCCAACGTTGAAATTGACATTGATATTCTTTGACTAAGAGGAAAGGGAGCATATAGCTATATTTTGTAAAAGTACAGACTCACTCTTTTCATAGTTCTCATTCCACAACGGCTTTCGTTGTTCCACCATGTAGATTTGCTGTGAGCGACCTCATGGAACTTCACTCAGTAGTGACTACGGTTTCTACTGTCCTCAGATCTAAATCCCGATAACTGGTGACAGATGGTCTCTATAAGTTCATTTTTTCCGGTGCCCCTGGTCACCATTCAGATTAAGAAAAACTATCAAGATATTTAACGTATCCGTCCGTTGAATTCCATGTCACTTTCTGGTGTGTATTGTGTTTCATTCAGCGTATGACTGTAGTCATGGAAACTCGTTTGATCTCGTTCCGATCCCTATGGGACACACATTTACCGCGTTCCCTAGTATTTTTATAGATGTCTGTCGGCCAAACCAAGGTGGCCGTTGACAGATTGGTTTTCTTACGCGGAATAGGGTGGACACTTGGTTGATCAATTCTGGTTCATCATCACCAGTGTTTCCTGTGCTATCACTAGAATGTCTCCAGAGTAATATGCTAATTCAGTCAACGTTACAAGGAGTCACTATGATGTCAAAGTGACCCAATGACAGAACAAACCATTAAACAACCTCATATAGTGTAAGCGCGTACACTTCATGTTGTATAGCTAACATATTAACTATACAACAATAGAGAAGTCGAGCGAGGTTAGCAGACTAATCTGTAATTTTCAGTCATATGTGCAGGGACGAGATAGAACTCCAATTCCTGTCATACACCAGACGGTCTTCATTTCTTTCGTGTGCTAAACGTTTAGCCAAATGACTGGAAAGACGGAATCGAGGAAAAACTTTCGTCCATGAGTTCATGGAAGTGTATAATGACCACTGATCATGCCTTGATGGGCAGAGCAGAGAATAAGCGTTTCGTTATTTAATCGCGGTGATTCGATCTAACCCAACCTAGTGTAGAAAAGATTGAAGCAGACTAAATAGGTGTAAGTCAGAACAAAACTGAAAGTAATGTAAATATTCAAACATTAAATTTGTGCAATGACAATGTTTCGTTTTAGTTTGCTCTGTCTGCACAGCCAGGTTGACAGCCCTAGCATTCGGGGCGTTTTGGGTCACTCACAGAAGGAAAACGAAAGTAAAAAACGGTGTACTATGTCTAATTATGTCGTTGAAAAAATACTGCATCATTAACACCGCCGGTCTTTACCTATAAGGCTTTACATTTTATCGTACTTTAGCAGCGTGAGTGACCGATAGGCTGCCGCACATTTTGCCCATGACCGTCCAAGTGAGCCACGTTTGAGACGAATTGTAGTCGCTCGAAAAATCTCGGTGTTGTCTTACGGCTTCAATGATGCGTCATTACGATTTGAGAATTCATTTCCTCTGAGTGTGAGCCGTAGTTACTATCAGCAAAAGGATTTCACAGCTGCATTAGAAAAATCTTCCCAGTGAACGAAATGCGCCCAAATTTGGCCCACTAAGACTACCAGGAGCGAAAAAGGTGGTCACTCAATGAACCATGACTTTGCACAGGTTAAGAGGTACTGCTTTATAAGGCCAGTTGGGTAGTCTGGTAAATTACAGAGAATCATTAATGGGAAAAACTCAGTTAGGTTTTACTGTCAAAAGAATAGACTTTTCGTATTTACTGCAGTAGCCCTGCACTTCGGTTCATTTCACAGCTTCAACAGGCGAAAATAATAAATCCATTTCCCGGGAGTAAGGTAGAGAATAGTGTCAAGTAACAAAATTTAGGTGGCGGGGCGCATCATTCAACCGTTTTTTTTAAATCTGGCTAGTGTAGGTGTACAAGCAACAGATTCGAGGCGAGCGTTCCATGATTGACACACGTGAATAGAAAAGAAATTTCTACAGCGCTCCATACGGCTGTACTGTTCTATTAATTTCAAGGAATGAACGCTAAGTTTGGGGCTACTTCTGAGGTACAGTAAAGTGCGGTACATACGAAGTAGGATGTGTAAAATCAAGTATTTTATTAGCAAGTCACCACTTAGTCGGCGATACCGCCTGTTGAATATTCCTAATCGTGTATCCCCTGCTCATGTGGAAGGTGGCGCATTACAATGACGTATTTGAGATTGGTCTAGTGCAGTGAGGTCGCACTTTAACCATTGCTTCCGGACTTGAATTGCGTATTCGATATGGGCGGACATACGCATGTGGCTTTTGTTGGGAAACAGAGATGTCTATTTGTCCAAACCCCCGTCGTAACAGCCCAACTCGTTGATTACCGGTTTGCGATATCTTTTCGGATTGCCCGGAGCAACCCAAGTTATGCTGAACACGCGACGTATAGGTCACGTTCTGCGTGCGATCGCTGCGGCACTTGCGTTCCTGGCCTGTATAAATAGTTGCTCTGGTATCTTATGGTGAACGCATGGCATTTGCTCACGTCGAACTGATGTACGCAACCTAGGTCACACTGAAGCAAATTCTGTTAGACGTCCGCTTGAATACAGCGCCATATCTTGATATCGTCAACGAACAATGAGAAATTTGAAGCGCTTGTCAATGCAATATTATTACCAAATCAATCGTAGCTTTAGATCTGAGCCAGTAGGCACAGCAGACTCGACCAATATGGGTTCAGATAATGAACTTCGGACTCTGACCACTAATTGCAGTTAAAGTTTGGCGATCCGCCTCAAGTGAGGGTTACCGAACCTGTAATACGCGAGTTCGGAAAGAGAATCCTATGATCTAAACGATCGAATTTCTTCGACAAATCCAAATAGATCACACTAACGGCCTCTCCAGCATCGGTTAACTAGGTTCAACTACTCCGTACACGATCGCTGTCGATGAAGACCGTGTTGCTCTGGAGCAATACTGTTACGAGTTTCTAGATAACACACCAATGAATCGGCATCGATGGGCTCCAGTAACTTGGACAGTACAGGAAAAATAAGTACGGTGCGGTAGTTTGAACGCTAGGTCCTGATTCCGCATTTGTGAATAGAATCTATACTTCCAACCTTCCACACGGCTGTACTGATGATATGGCCTATATGGGAAACGAACCATCTGCAGATCTAACGGTAATCTTGGGGAACAACGAAATCTCCACATCAGCATTGGCAGCGCACTTCACTTCCATATGTGTGAATGACCAGGTATGTGTATGGAGTTCGACGGGTACTGTTCCTGCCAAACTAGACAGTCTATTGCAGCATTGGAGATGTACACAAGTGGCTGGCCAGGCTTGACAGGACCAAACGTGCCTGGCATGAGGGCATCCATCCGCTGATGCTCAAGTTATTATTGGCCATCATTGTGCCTTCCGTAACTGAGCTGTTCAATAGATCGCTGTCCCTACGTTTATTACCGAGCAACTGGAGGTGTTCATTAGTAAAGCCAATAAGCAAAAGCGCTGACCCACGCAAAGTGAACAACTATAGACCCATCTGTTTAATCGCTGTTTCGGCTAACACATTTGAGAAAGTAGTGAAGAAGAGTCTACTGCAGCTTCTCCAATCGAAAAGCCTCTTGATTTTCATACAGTAAGGCATAGTGCAAACATCGCTATCCGTGTTGAGGCACACGATGGAAGCTACACTGTAGCCGGTAAACCGTTGCATCCCACGCTTTCCATAAAAGATGTTGGTGTACCCTCATGCTGCGATCTAAAGCTCGTGGACAACATGATTAAGCTTTACCAAAACGCTTCGGATGCTTAGGGGTTAGGCGCAGCTTCAGCAGTTTGTTTGAAGAGATCGCCACTCACCTCTTCGTCCCAGTCATACCACCAGTGCTAAAGATCCATAACCAATTACGACACCTTAATCCGACTCGTTGAAACGACTGACTGGATTTTCCTGACCGAGGATGCACTAGTTATTGATTGGGCACGTTTCGTCAGTAAGTTTAACACCTTGCTTAGTAGAGCATCGGAAACCAAGACTATCAGTTCGAGAAACATGGCGTCGTTTTTGCGGAGTAGGACACATAAATGCATTGTGATGTGTAACGCGGCGTGTTATACCCACAAAACCGATCCGAGTCCGAGTATCTGGAGGGCCTATGTTGTCCACTGTAAGCGCTGTGCCGAATAAGGGTTTGAGGACAAAGTAGCTTAGCAACTTGTTTTAGCCGTGCGATTTATTTCAAATCCCAAGCTTCTGTACAAGAACGTGAACAGCCTCCACAAGGTGAGAAATGGAGTTCCCCCTCTCCAACAGCAGATGGTCTGACCCGCACTGCTACAGAAGTGTCGAATATACCGTGGCAACAATATACACCAACGTCTCATTGCATCCTTTGGTATCCTGAATCATTGGAAACTCTGGTGCTTCCACCAGGACTCAAACATATAAATTTTCTGGCAGACACCGTGAGGATATAGCTGCTATCCATTCGCCTATACGCCTGTCTAGGAATTGACGATATCCGCCCAAAGACGTTTGTTGTGGCGGCTAGCGTTTTTGTTACGCCCTTAGCTCGGCTGCTCCAGTACTGCCCTGAAGAGAAGCGCGTTGCTGCAATGTGGAAACATGGAATAACAACTCCAATTTACAAAGGGAGCAGTCGTTCCGACCCAGCTATTTATCGAGCCGTTACTATTCTGCCAGTTCTTTCAAAAGTTATTAAGACTATCATTGCCGAAGCACTGATGTCTCATTTGGACGGGTTTGGTCGCAGTATTTAGCAGCTACACGCCTTCCTCCAGAATCAGATGTGCACCTCCGGCCTGTTGTTGGCAAGAGACAGCTGGACCGAAAGAGTGGATTATGGTGTAGGAGCTGATGTGGCATATCTTGATTTCTCTAAGTCATGCGCCCTTTTGGACCATGGTATCCTTCTCGCTAAACTTCAAGCACGTGGCAATGAGGATCCTCTTCCAAAGTAGATCTGAAATTTTCCCTCGCACAGGCGTCTGGAAGTGAGCGTACGTGAATCCATGTCAGAACTAATTCACCTCGAATGCAATGTGCCATAAGGTTCAGTACTGGGGCACGTCTATTATTGGTCTTCATAAAATATCCAGTGAGTCAAATTGTGTCAAACTGTTTCCTCTACGCCAATGATATCAAAGTATGGCGAATGATCAGAGCTACAGAAGACCAAATGCAGCTTCAAATCGACCTTAATAAGCTTTATGGATGGTCGGTCCAAAATCGCCTTACATTCATTGTGGCTAACTTTCGAGTGCTCCAGTTAAGAAACCTAATGGTTCACACTTATAAGCCAGGGGACCAGGATTTTCAACACTGTTCTCTCGAAAAGAATCTCGGCGTGCAGCACGAAGCAGTTTATAAAAGCATCGAAGAAAATGATCCAAATCATGGGGCTTTAACGGAGAGCTTTTGCGACAGTTAAACCGTCTTCCGCCAAATACTTCCCGCTTACATACGTCCCTATATTAGATTTGCACTTCAAGCATGGCACCCATGGCTAAAGAGGGATCTGACGGCATTGAAGATTCCGCAACGTCGGGCGGCCAGAAATGTCAAGGGATTGCGCCACTGGTCATACTGTAGGGGCGCGAAACTCAGTTCACAAGGAAATGCCCCGGAAGCAGCAGGAGATCGGGACTAACGCGGAGACTAAGAACGGGAATCGTCAACCCAGCTCGTGGCCTACGATGCAAGCCGGGAATGGGTCGTCAGCGACAAACGATACCGCGGCCACGCGGAGAAGAACAAGAGGCGACATGAAAGGGAGCCCGATTTTCCCAAGAGATATACCTTTATCTACGGCCCCAGGAATCGGCCCGACCAGAGCAACACAGCCCCGAGCAAGCAAGTCGAGAGCTTTGGTACGAATCCAGTCTGGATAGGCTGCGACGCAAGGGAGCAGAAATGTGGGCGGAAAACGGCACATTCAATGTCCACGTCGGATCAGCCTAATGGCGCTTAGTGGACACCACTTCACTCGGCGGAACGTGGTGCGTCGTAAGTGGGAAACGCGGCTATATTTGTGTGTGTGTGCGTGGGACATGTGTGTGAACCTCTCCGCGTGCAATAAACAGCGTTCTCCCCTACCGTGTCGTTCTCGCTACACTGGTGCCGTGACCAGGATGAAAGTGCCGTGGCCTGCTCAATTTTCGGAGGGAGACGCGGAGGCTTGGTTGGATGAGTTCGAAGGAATCGCGGCTTGCAACGGACTCAAAGGGGATGCAAACCTGCTTACGGCCTTGGGCACGCTGTTATCCGGAAGAGCAAAAGCGACGTACCTGCTGACGCGGAAGTCGAAAGCTGGGTGCTCGTTTAACGAAGTAAAGGCAGCGTTGTGCGCGGAGTTTGCAAAGGAGATGGACCGACAGAAGGCACTGGAAAAATTTCACTCAGCAAAATGGGAAGAACAGGACGATTTGATGACATTTTTCCAGCAACTGGATAGGAACTTGACGATTGGGCTACCCGAATTAGATGCGGCCGCCAAAGAAAGACTATTGAAAGGACAATTGATTCAGAGCCTGCCGAAAGCCCTCCAGGATCAAGTGAAGCTGGCATTGATGGTCGGAGTGGTCAAGGCGGAGGAGCTTGTGACAGTGGCACTGAGTTTAGCGGAGCCGATGACCATGGCCAGAATCAAGCCGTCGGAACTTGAACGCAAGGTGGACCAACTGACACAGATGGTGCAGAATTTATTGTCGGGAAATACACCAAGGATGGAAACGCAACGCAATGTCTACGGAAGCCGAAATGGCCGTCGCTGTTTTCGGTGCAACCGCAGTGGCCATCTGGCTAGATACTGCACGAACGCAAGCCTTTCTCATTGTTTTTCCTTATTCATTCCTAATAGGAGGAGGGTGCCTGTGGTAGACGTCATAATTCAGGGGGTGCCAGTTCGAGCGGTAGTAGATACAGGGGCGGGGGCGTCAATTACAAAAAGATGTGATGCGGTTCCCTTAGACCAATCGTCAGTCTCATTGCAAACGGTCGGAGGCCATCAGTTGAAGGTGGCAGGCGTGCAACGGTTACAATTGAGAATAGGAGAGACGTGTATTAGCCATTTAATGTTCGTTGTGGAGGGTGAAACGGAAACAATAATCGGTAATGATATCCTAAAACGACTGGGCGCTAGAATTGATCTGGGAAAGGATGTGGTTTTCCGTGGCGGCGAAGCAATCAACCTTAACGCAGGAAAAGTGGTCGAGTTGGGGCCGTATCTGTTCTGCCTGATTGCTCAAGTCGTACAATACGGGAAAAGCTAGAGAGGTACGCGCACTTGTTCATGGACGCGAATGACGAATACGGCTTCTGTAACTAGATGGAACATCGGATACCGCTGGTCACAGGGGGACGATGTAAGCCAATATACAGGAGAATTCCGCTAAAGATCCTACTTGAGGTGCAGATGCAAGTAGCAGATATGGAGGCAAAAGGCATTATTAGGCGCGCGAGCAGCCCGTATTCGTCGCCAGTGTTGTTGACAAGGAAAGCTGACGGTACATACCGATTCTGCATTGATTTCAGAGAGCTGAACAAAGTAACCGTGAAGGATGCGTTTCCGGTGCCACAGATGGAGGAAATTTTTTCCAGTCTACACAACGCCAAGCTGATCTCGTTAATAGACCTCCGCTCGGGATATTGGCAGTTGCCCATTGCAGAGGAGGATCGTCACAAACCAGCTTTTAGTGTAAACGGTCAGCAGTACGAATTTTTGAGAATGCCATTTGGGTTGTGCAATGCCGCCGCCACATTCAGACGACTGCTGCTAATGATTTTGGAAAACCTCCAAGGAGTGGTAGTTTACGGAGACGACATCCTGATATTCTCCGAGACCGAACATGAGCATGGTAGCAGACTCGCGGCCGTACTACAACGACTGGAGGAAGCCGGTTTGAAGCTTAGCCGTAAGAAATCACAGATAGCCCAGAGGTCGATCGTGTGCTTGGGTCACATCGTGGGGAACGGTGAAATACAGCCGCTGCCAGAGAAACGGGAAACAATCCAGAATTTTCCAGCCCCTAAATCCAAACGCCAGCTTCGTTCCTTCCTGAGAGTTGTGGCATATGATTCAAAATTCGTCCCTCACTTTGCAGAGACCATCAGTCCATTATTGAAGTTGCTGCAGAAGGATCAACCATTCGGGTGGTCAACCGAGGCAGAGGAAGCATTCAAGCACATCAAAACATGCGTGGCGGAATCTCCAAAGTGCTTGCGGTTACCCAATCCGAGTGAAAAATTTACGGTGGCAGTTGCTGCTAGCGACGTCGCAATTGGTGTGGTACTTTCCCAGCCATCGGGGGTCGTAGAATATGCCAATCGAGTGCTGACGAGTGCCGAGCAGAAGTACTCAACGACAGAGAAGGTATGTCTAGCTATGGTATGGGCCCTGGAGAAGTGGAGGACATACCTGTTGGCGAATGAATTCCAAGTCTTGACGGACCAAAAACCGTTATCGTGGTTGATGACAACGAAAGATCCGCGGGGACGTCTGGCACGATAGGCAAATCGACTCAAAGAACTTACCTTCACCATCGGACACGTGGATGGGACGAAGAATGTGCTACCTGATGTGCTGTCGCGGCCGTCGTTGGACGACGTCATACCGAACACTGCTATACCGGTGTGTGCAGTCAGAGTTGGGAGGGACACGCTACTCTAAATTCAAAGGAAGGATAAACTGGTGCAGTCGCTGTGTATCCATTTACAATTGGGCACCAAACCGTATGTCACATCGGGGGAAATGGAGGATCTCGTCAGGATCTGGGACAGGCTGTGCACAGTAAACGGTAATTTGCTGGTGCAGACAAACGGAATGAGACTTCCTTTTATCCCACAAAGTCAACGAAAGCGGGTGATTCAAATGGTCCATGACAGCGCACACATGGGATTTGAGAGAGTTTTTGACTTGCTGCGGAGACGAGTCTTCTGGCCAACCATGAGAAGGGACATTGCGGCATATATCCGGGGGTGCCCAAACTGTCAACCAAGCCGTGAGATGGATGCACCCAGACCGCCAATGAAGTCGATTGAAATCAGCGAGGCACTACATTGCTGGGGACTAGACATATTTGGACCGCTGCCAGCAGAGCCGATCGGGTATCGCCTACATCCTGGTGATGATTGATCATTTCACTCGTTGGGTCGAAGCGATACCTATTAAAGATCAAACAGGCTAGACCGTGGCACAGGCGTTCGAATTCAACGTACCGACGAGGTATGGAATACCGCACAGCGTTATCACCGACCAAGGTCCGTGCTTTGAATCAAAAGCATTTCAGGACCATGCTGGCCAAATGGGGCATCCGGAGAAAACGCACTTCGCCTTACCACCCGCAGACAAACGGGATGACAGAACGGTTTAACCGAACTCTGAAAACATGGATGAACTGCACAAAGTTACCGTGGGAGGAAAGCGTTACCGGAGGTGCTGCTCGCTTATCGAACCAGCTTGCAATCAAGCACCAAGGTTTCACCGTTTGCGTTGCAATTTGGCAGAGAACCAAGGATTGCAATCGACACCTATTTGGCAATCGACTGCGAGCGCGAACATCCAGCCCAACAACACCGAAGGCTGACAACAACGGCCAGAAGGGAAACGAGGGCTTGGAAATTACGAAACTAGCGGAACTATGATACGAGATAGCGGCAGACAAATGGAGACCATTCAACCTAGGAGACCAAGTCAAGCTACGCAATAACCGATCCACCGTCACACAAAGGACCCGGCGCGAGCAAGTTTCAACCAACGTTGGAAAGGTCCCTATACAGTGATCGACCGAAAAGGGACGAGCTGCCATATAGACAACGGGGTGGTGAAAGGCTGGGTAAACGCATCTCTTCTACGCCCATGGTATACAAAGGAAACTGGTTTTCGAGAGGGGGCGGGTGTAGAGACGCTGATCTCAGTTCACACGGAAATGCCCCGGAAGCAGCAGGAGATCGGGACTAACGCGGAGACTGGGAACGGGAATCGTCAACCCAGCTCGTGGGCTACGATGCAAGCCGGGGATAGGGTCGTCAGCGACCAAATGATACCGCGGGTCACGCCGAGAAGAATAAGAGGCGACATGAAAGGGAGCCCGATTTTCCCAAGGGATATGCCTTTATCTACGGCCCCAGGAATCGGCCCGACCAGAGCAACACAGCCCGAGCAAGCAAGTCGAGAGCTTTGGTACGAATCCAGTCGGGATAGGCTGCGACGCAAGGGAGCAGAAATGTGGGCGCAAAACGGCACA
>CALYDF020007471.1:0-12478 GCA_944474145.2 Dicrocoelium dendriticum | reverse complement strand
CGCTGGGCTGCTGTAACGCATTACGGGATAACCCCTTTCCTGGCTTCGCCCGCCTGCGCTTGCTGGATAAACTCCCGATGGGTTTCCTCCCATTTACCTGAGTCGACCTGACAGCACTGCACTTCGGATTTTCTGTACGGCCCAATTTAGGTGTGGCAAGTTTTTCATTTATCCTATCATTTTGTGAAAAGAGCATACCACCCATGGACTTTGGTGCCACTACTATCGAGCATGAGGCTTCCATTGTTCTTGAACGCACCGGCTGATGTCCCATTGCCACACCTTCACTACCCTCTTCCGCCATAGAGGCGTGATTCTCATTTTCATCAAGAGCAAGTTTCTCCACAACCAAATGTAGGCCAGGAGTTATCTCGCCGGCAGCTTGTGAAGCGAATTGTCCAGACAAGCTGTCTGCCCTTGCCACAGAAGAGCAAATGCTAGAGGTTTGCTTAGGTGTCTGCATAACGTGTGGCTCACTATCATGAATTCCAACGTGTGAGACCGCAGATTCGTTATCCAAGCTGGTATTGGTGCCTTCTAGCCGGCTCAGCCAAGGGGCTTCAGCCTTCGAAGTTAGTGTGTCCGGTGCTATTTGATACCGACCATTTGTCTGACTTGCAACCAACCCAGCCCTGTTAAGTAGAAGGTCCCGGTGTATAGGGTTCCGAAACTCAACCAGGATAGGCCTTGCATAACCTTGGTGGCGGAGCATACTTGTTTCTCTCCAGATGCCAACACGATGTACTCTTTTGATACCAACGTATAACGGTATTCCGGCTATACAAAGGATATCTTGCACTCGCCTTCTGTCTAGGTCCCGTCGAGTTTTAGTTTCTCGTATGACTGGCTCCTCCTTATTGTAGATAAGAACGTTCCGTTATCTACCCATAACAAGTTCTGCACTTCGCAAGTAACATTCCAATGAAGACTGCAACTCTTCAACTTTTGAACGCAATGTCTCTATTAGCAAGCTCTGGTCACGAATCAACTTCTCGGCACTGTCTAGTCTATGCACACAGCTTCTACTAGCAGACTCATGCACAGCTGAGACATGAGTAACCGGAGCAAAAGTCGAATCATGTATCAAGCGAGAACCAATGTCTGCTAAGCACATGCAGTGGAAGCAAATCCACTTTAATTGGGGAGGTCAGGCATAAAGATCAATAGAGTCCTGGTCTAATCTAAAGCAGTTGTTATGGTACCAGAACAAGCATCTGTCGCACTGAAGTCCCTCTTTGACCTCAACGCCACAAGTGTGCTCACCACATTTATAGCCAGCCACCGATATCATTACAAATAGCACATCACAGCCACGTATAGAATAACAAAATATAGGTAGTTTGGTGGGGTTAACTGACCTAATTAATACAGGTATGACGGCTTAAGAGTAAGTAGTCACAAGTTAATGCAATAGCGAATCAAACAATCGTGAATAAAACCATAAACACAGCGAATTAACAAGACCAAAAAGAACAAAAAGAGAAGCAATATTTGAATGAACTCACGCGGTTAACGAAGATCCAAGATAGCTTGGATCAATATTTGATGGAGCAGAGTAAAAATTTTCCACTCAGTCACTCTAGATCACGCTTCCAAGCCAAATTTAAAAGTGGAAATTTCAAGCAAGAGCTTTTTCAAAATTTCAAAGCGCGCGTTGTGTGTTTAGAGGGTTGCCTATTCCGGGAGCCCAGAGAGCGATTCGAGAAGACAGATCGAGTTGCAGGGAAACTTTTATTGGTACAGTAAAAGATTCCCTGTTACCTAGCTATAAAAGAACGACGCCGTGAACGCTCTAGCTAGGGGAATGAAGCAAGCACAGCAAACAGGTCAGTTGCGAGTTGCAACCGAAGCGAGCGCGAAGCAAAAATGGCGATGAGCAAGTAAAGCATTCGAACTCAGCAATCAGTTCAACAAACCACACCGGTTGCCTAATTGTACAATGAAATAATTTTAGTTAGAATTTTACACAGGCAAACCGGGGAATCTTCAGACTGCTACATAGCCCTCTCCCAGATAGCACTGTGTTAGCAGTCCTTCGATCTACGTGAGAACTGTCCGTCGCGGGCCAGCCTTCTGCGAGACCAGGTTGTGAAACCCGATGCAGCTGCTGGGGGAGAACCATGCAATCGTACCTTAGCGGGCTCCCACCAGTGTCCTCCCTACGGTGTCGAAACGGTAAAAAACTGTTTGTGGGGGGGGACAGTTAATAAAGTTCACGTAGGCAGTTGAGCAGGAAGTTCGTTCCACTTGCAGTTGACGTGCGGAAATCCAGCGGAAAGTGAAACCGAGGCGCAACCAACCGACGGGGTGTATATGGAAAGCAAAATGAAAAAGCAGCATAAATGCAAAGCAATAAACAAAAGAGTGCAAAGCGAAAAACGTGTGAAGCTCTTTTTGGGTTTTCAAAACATTTTGCTCTTTTTGGGTAGTTTCAAAACGTTTTGATCTTTTTTGTGGATTTTCAAAAATGTTTGGTAAGAGCAGAATATTTCGAAGGCACGTTCTACGTAAAGTAGTGAGTATTAACGAAGCCCGAAAATCGAACTGGAGGTTTGAGTTTCCTACCGCGTCGATCGATAGTAGGGCGAGTAGGAGTGCGGTCGGTTGATGTTGTCGGTTCTGCTGGAGCTGACTGACCCGTCTGAGGTTGCGGTGCCAGCTGTGATGGCACAGGCTGTGAAGGTGCTTGTTGCACCGGCGAGTCAGACTTGTCGAGGAATGCTGGCTTGAGTCGATCGATGGTGATCGTCTCAGTGGTGTTGCGTCGTAGCTTGCGTATGTCGGGATCAGCTTGTTGGGCAGCAGCCATAGCGGATACATCAATGTTGGTGCTAGGCGATAAGCTGATCTGTTGAATGCGTGAAAGCTCATCCACGACGGGGTTGAGAGCACCTGAGACATGACGTACGTCCGTCGTAAACTGAGAAACGTAGTCTAGGTGTCTAGTTTACCGCGGCGAATACTTGTATGGTGATGCCCATGGACTTTTGGACGGGCGGATGCTTCCCAGTTCGAGCATTTGCTCGAATTCCGCCTTAGCAGCTTTGAGCTTGTCCGGGGCTAGTCGGCGAGGGCGGGCCGAAACAGGCGGGCCCTTAGTGCAGGTGTGATGCGTGCCGTTTGACGTCACAGGAGGCAAGTCGTTCAGGACGCGAACGAGCTTAGGGTGCTTGTTGAAAATTTCAAGAAAAGGCTGTGAAGCTTGAGGTCGGACACGAATGGGAGTGATAGCAGCCACGTTGGCGCTAGTCCCGATAACACTGAGCTGTGTCCTAGAGTCAATAAGCTTCTTCCGTTTAGCGTCGACGAGGAGATCGAAGCGTTGAAGAAAGTCTATGCCTTTGATGGCGAAAGGCGTGGCAGCGATTATGAAAGGCCAGCGAAAGGTTCGCCGGAGGCCTAAATTGAGCGTTAGCAACTTTTCGCCGAAAGTTGCGATTGGTGTGCCATTGGCGGCACGCAGCTTGGTCGGCGATGGTGAGACGACCTCATCTGAGCTACGGGGTATGACGCTGACTTCGGCACCAGTGTCGACTAGAAACTCGGTGCCGGAAGTCAAATCCCCAACACGGATGAGGCGACTTTGGTGTTGGCCGGTCGCGTCCGTCGCGGTCACGGATCGACCGAGGTTTCCGTGCTTATCGGCGAAGTTGCAAGGCTTGACACATTTACGAGCTGCGGTACCAAAACGCTGATGGTACCAACAGCTAGCTTGCCTGTTGCTAGACTTAGAACGCTTGCAGGGCGATTTTGAGCGGCTAGGACGACGACGGTCCATAGCAAGTTGCTGGACCTGGCGACTAAGTGTCGCAACTTGTGTTTGCAGGGCTTCTATAGTTGACTGCAAGCCAGTGATAGAAGTGCCCTGGGACGCGACGGCATTCATCTTGCTGGCGTAGACTTGTGGCTGTGATCGTTTAATAACTCGATCTGCTAAATCCGCCAGTTGAGTGAGCGAAACGGAGCTCACTGTAGCGAGAATCGCTTGCGGGTTTTCCGGTAGCCGTTGTAGCCATAGTTCGCGAAGTAAAGTCTCGTCCATGGTTGAGGAACTAAGGAGTTGCTGCAACTCTCGTAGCAGGGTTGAGGGCAGTTTGTCGCCCAGCTGCAGAGCCCTGAAAAGCTGTTGCAGGCGAACTTTCTCAGAGGGCATAACCCGCTTAATCGTGGCCTCCTTGAGAGCCTTATAGCGGTTTTCGGTCTGAGAAATGATGACGTCACGAACCTGCATTGATATCTCGTTGGGGAGATAGGACAGGAGTTTGCAATACTTCGCATAGTCGGAAGTGATTCTGTGGTTATAAAACTCGGCCTCAAGATGAGCGAACCACAATACAGGATCCATGTCCCAAAAGGTGGAACAGAGAGAGATACAACGCTAAGCATAGGCTCCTCCTTAGGTTCTACAGAATCCATGGCTTAAAAAAGGATGCAAAAAATAGGCTACCGTATGCAAGAATAAACCGGAAAATATGAAAAATAAATGGAACGAGCTCACCAGAGAAAAGTTCGAAATATCTGGCGTTGAGATTGTTCCGGATCCGGGGTCACCAATTTAGAGGGTTGCCTATTCCGGGAGCCCAGAGAGCGATTCGAGAAGACAGATCGAGTTGCGGGGAAACTTTTATTGGTTCAGCAAAAGATTCCCTGTTAGCTAGCTATAAACGAACGACACCGTGGACGCTCTAGCTAGGGAAACGGAGCAAACACAGCACACAGAGCAGTCGCGCGTTGCAACCGAAGCGAGCGCCAAGCAAAAATGGCGATGAGCAAGTAAAGCATTCGAACTCAGCAAGCAGTTCAACAAACCACACCGGTTGCCTAAGTGTACAATTATAGAATTTTGGTTAGAATTTTACACAGGCAAATCGGGGAATATCCAGACTTCTACATGTGGTACACAAGGTTGTTGTTGGCAACTCCTTCCACTTTTGCCGTTCATAATCCTGTAGAGTCAGCCGTATGCTTGCAAAAATCTGTGGCAGTTGCAAATTTCTTTACACCGGACTCAACCTCATCAAGTTTCCGATAATAGTACGCACCAAAAGACATAATCTCTCAGATTCATCCACCATGATGACAGTTACAAATGTGGCGCCAAATGATTTCCAATATTCCTGTAGTCTATCACAACTACTAACTAGGAGAACCACATTAACCTTCTTCAATACAAACATACACCCAGTTAACATGTGTATATTATATACATATACAAACCACTATCTAATGGCAACCTCTCCAGTTGGCCTAGCATACCGACAGGGAGGGGGCGTCGCTCTTTATGTGAGCTGTAAACTGGACGTTTTGAAGACTTGCTTATTTCAGTCGGCAGACAAAACTGTTGAAGCTCTATCGGCTGTTATTAGCACCTCCTCGGCTCAGGTTCCAGTTGTAATTGTGTATAGAAGCCCTGGGAGCGTATCCAAAAAGGTACTTGAATTCATCCGCTCCCAGTCCTCAAATAACTGTTTGGTGATGGGCGACTCCAACCTCCCAGAGATTTGCTGGGCAGATCTTTCTTGCGACTCAGCGTCAGGCACATTTGGCGCTGATCTGCTTGAACTTACGCTCCAAGTATCTTTGCACCAGTTCATTGACCTCCCCACTAGGTACATGGACGCCCAAGTGCCGTCTATTTTTGACCTTGTATTCGCTAAGTCACTCGATTTTGTTGATGACATTACTTACGGACCTCCACTGGGTTCCAGTGATCATGTTTGTTTGCTCTTCAATTGTACTCTGGCTAGACGCTACCAGAGTACGGTTGAGTCTCGCCCGAACATATGGCAAGCAGACTATCAATCAATGAGAGCCAAGGCTTCTGGTTTCCATTGTGAGATTTCAGACGACGATACTGTCCAGGTTGCCTGGGATAAATTTAAGTCCTACCTCACAGAGGTCTCTGCTCCCTTCATACCAGTCACAAGGAGAAAGGAGGCCCGAGCACAGCCGCCCTGGATAGATCCCACTGGCAGGCATCTGCTCACAAAGAGGTCTAGATGTTGGCGGACTTACCGAGACGCTCCGTCCACCGATACTTATGACAGGTACCGTAAAGCTAGAAATAGGTGTAAGCAACACCTAAGGGATGCTCGGCTCAATTTTGAAAAAGGGTTAGCGGACGATGCTTCAGAGAATCCAAAAAGATTCTTCGCTTATGTCAAAAGACGCTGCGCTTCGAACATGTCAATTCCAGTGTTGATGCGTGATGACGGTACTCATGCGCATACGGATTATGACAAGGCCTGCGTACTCAGTGGGCAATATGCGGCAGCGTTTGTAAGGGAAACCTCTTTGACAGGCGTTGAGCTGGTTTGCAGGACCCCAGAGGGTTCAGAACTATCTGAATTTATTGTAGCGGCGACGGAAGTTCGTAGGCTGTTACAAGGGCTGAACCCTTCTAAGGCCTCTGGGCCTGATTTAATTCACCCGAAACTGTTGCATGAGTTGGCTGCGGAACTAAGTGGACCGCTCACTATTGTGTTTCAGAAATCGCTTGACAGTTGTGCATTGCCTTCCGAGTGGAAGGAAGCTGTCATCTGTCCCATCTTTAAACATGGGGACAGGGGTCTGCCTGCAAATTACAGGCCAGTTAGTCTGACGAGTGTAGTAGTCAAACTCCTCGAGAAACTGGTGAGAGATTCATTGGAGAGTCATCTAAGTAGATTTAATCTACTTAGCAATGTACAACACGGATTCCGGAAGGGATTTTCGTGTCTGACGAATCTGTTGGTAGCTCGCGAAAATTGGGCGGATGCAGTGGATAACGGCCACACACTGGACGTGCTTTTCGTCGACTTTTCGAAGGCATTTGACAAGGTACCCCATTTGAGGCTCGCGCAAAAGTTGTCCTCCTACGGGGTATCTGGCCGCGCCCTTCATTGGGTGACTGCCTTCTTGGAGGGTAGAGAACAATGTGTACGGGTAGGCCGGGGTCTATCATTTAGGCAGTCTGTCCTCAGCGGCGTGCCGCAGGGCTCGGTCCTTGGACCGCTGTTGTTCTCTATCTATGTGAATGACCTACCCACGGAGCTTGAGGTACCATCGCTGCTATTTGCTGATGACCTGAAGCTGTGGAACATTGTTGATGTTCCTGGGGGTTCCGAAGCTATTCAGCGAGCATTGGATAAGCTTTGGGACTGGTCTACTTTATGGTTACTGCCCATAAATCAGGCAAAGTGCTCCGTTCTTCGAATTGGAGGAGGTTGTCCTGCGAAGTACTTGGTCGGTGGGGTCGAACTCCCCCGTGTATCTAGCCAGCTTGACCTAGGCGTCGTACACTCTTCGGCTTTACACTCCGGCGACAACTGGAAGAAGGCCGCAAGCAGAGGTTTCCGCATGTTGTGGTTAATCCGACGTTCTTTCGGAGTCTTGACGGGCGGCATCTTTACGAGGCTGTTCTCGGCTTTCGTTCGCCCTCATCTGGAATACTGCGTCCAGGCTTGTCCGCCCTGCCTCGTCCGGGACAAAATGGAGCTGGAGAGGGTTTTACGAGTGGGTACTAGGTTAGTCGAGGGATTACGGGGACGGACGTACCCCGAGCGTCTACTTAGTTTGGGAATGCATTCTATGCACTACCGAAGGCTTAGAGGAGACCTAATCCTAACCTACCGTATCTTGACTGGGAAGGTTGGTCCAGATTTATCTTGGCTATTCAGTCCCGCTAGATTGTCTGTTCTACGCGGTCATTCGTTGAAGCTGGACAAACCGCGGTCCGATCGGATTAGGGCGGAAATCCGGCTGTCACGCCGAGTTATCGACCGCTGGAACATGCTTCCGGAAAGTGTTATCAGGGAATTTACGGTTAAGGGGTTTGAGCGGCAACTTGACGCTCTTGGGTGGCAACACGAAACCTTTCCATTTTCCTGAGTAACGCATCTTCGTACTTCGATTTTCTTTTCTCTACTTTTCTTCACGTATTGGTATTATTTTCTTATTTAAGTGCACTTCCCTATTCTGTACCTTCGATTTCTCTTCCTATCCTTTGCTTATTTCACGTGACTGCCAAAGCAGGGACTGCTAGGGCAGGAAACGTGGGCATTAACTGGTTGGCCAGGGTGCGATACGGGTGTTTCCGTTTTAGATCCATCAATAACTGAGCACTTCATCAATTCCTGGCTCAACGATCCACTCAAGATGGAACACTCACGGGATTCTCCTATCGTTCCAGTCCCCATCTGAACTGAACTGAACATACCTACCGAAACAAACCCGCCGCTAGGCAAATCTCAGATATGAGAGTCCCGGTCCGGTCCGTTTCTCGTTCTAGCCCATCGAATACAGTCCGCTGTGTCCGACTCCCATTGCCTTCTGATATCCGCACTTAATTACGCGCATCGTCTCGGACTAGGATTAACTAGTCCCACAAATTGGTGACCCAGTTTGGCAGTGCAATCCAGGACGACACCGAAGGCACTCTACTCTTATTTGAAAAGAAGTACCAAAGCTGGCAGTGGCATTCCTGCCCTGTTTTCTGCAGAGCAGGGCGGTTTACTTGACGACGACGCGATGAAAGCCAGATTACTGGCCCTGCAATACTCATCTGTTTACTCGATCGAGACGCCGTCACCCGATGACACTTGTAGGACTAGTTAATACTAGTCCGAGACGGTGCGCGGAATTAAGCGCGGATATCAGAAGGCAATTGGAGTCGGACACAGCGGACTGTATTCGATGGGACTACAACAAGAAACGGACGGATGAAGCGAGGCAAGAGCGTACACGTGAGCGCGGGAACTTACAAGGCAGTTGTGTGTCGAGCCGGTTGTAAGATTAAAACAAGAAGGAGTAATGTACAATCGGTCAACAAGTAAATTGTACACGAAAGATAAGAGTTATCTTTTTGGGTGCTACACACTGCGCCAATCCACCCCTCTTCGTTGCAGCACGTAGAAATGAGTGTGGCTGACGTGGCCAAAGGCCTTCGTGAATTAGATCCGAACTCCTCGCCGGGTCCTGATGGACTGCACCCGCTGTTCCTCAAGACCGTGGCGGACTACATTGCTGCTCCCGTCTGTCAGATATTTCGCCACTCTCTGGAAGCTGGACGACTCCCGGTTGCTTGGAAACTGGGGACCGTCAAACCTATATACAAGGGAGGGGATCGTCAAGATCCTGCGAACTATCGACCTATCTGCCTAACGTCTGTGCTGTGCAAGTTAATGGAAAGGATTCTCAAGCGCGCCCTGCAACTTCACTTCGAGTATCTTAACATCATCTCCTGTGCCCAGCATGGCTTTCGGCGGGCACGCTCATGTACCTCGAACTTGCTTGTTGCTAGGGAAAACTGGGCGAGGTCGTTAGACGCTGGGAAACGGTTGGATGTGGTTTTCGTAGACTTCAGCAAGGCGTTTGACAAGGTCCCCCATAAAAGGCTCCTTATTAAACTCCGAGGTACCGGTGTCTCTGGGAATGTCCTTTCCTGGATCGCTGATTTCTTGAATGGCCGGACCATGCGAGTCAAGGTGAATGAAGCCTACTCCACTCCTGTGCTGATGACTAGCGGTGTTCCGCAAGGGTCAGTACTTGGTCCAGAACTGTTCAAGATATTCATCAATGATCTCCCATCGGAGCTTCAGATGGATTGCCTGGTTTACGCCGATGATATGAAGCTGTGGATGGAGGTAATCTGTCTTGAGGATGCTGACAGATTGCAGGCATCATTGGACAATCTACACGACTGGTCAGTCAACTGGCAATTGCCCATAAATTGTGAAAAATGCTCAGTTCTCCCTATAGGCGCCCTCGAACCATTCGGGATATACCATATTAATGGGGTGTTACTCAGAACCACCATTCTTGAAAAAGATCTCGGTGTGCTTGTCTCACATGATTTACGGACCTCAGAAGACACACTACGGAGGGTTGCCTCTGCCACCAGGATGTCCCATGCCATACGGAGAGCATTTTCGAGACTGACTCCGGAAATTTTCAGAATCCTGTTTACTTCTCATGTGCGCCCGATCCTTGAATACGGACTACCCGCCATCTGTCCTCTTACCAGGTTGGAGTGTAACATGATTGCGAAGGTACAGCGACGTGCCTCGAAATCCATACTGGAGTTAACGGACTTGCTTTAACCTCATCGACTACAGCGGAAGCACCTGTTCTCCCTGGAATATCGCCGACGTAGAGGTGATCTAATTTTTACTAGGCAATTCTGATGGGGGAAATGGGGATGGAGCTACAAGCGTTCTTTCAAGTCAACACTAATAGTTCCACCCGGGGGCACAACTGGAAACTATATAAACCCAGAAGACTCAGAGTTCGCTCCACTCTCGCTCTATCAACCCGCATTGTCAATGACTGGAACGACTTGCCGAAACAAGTGGTCGGCGCGCAGTCGGAGGAATGTTTCAAGCGATTTTTCGATTCTCACTTGATGAGTAAGCTGGGACCCTGCTCCTTCCAATGTAGCTGTTGCGGCCGCTCGTGGAATATCGTCTCGTAGCGACTCACGGCATCCACGCAATGATCGGGAAGTGAAGGAGCTGACAAAGGACTTTCCTTCTGCTATTTACAATCCAATGATCCAATGACCCCGATTCGCACGCGCGAATTCAACATTTTTCGTTTGTATTTTTTGGTGAGTTCGTTCCTTTTTCTCGATTATATACCTATATTCATTTGTTTCTTGCATAATTTTAGTACTTTTATCGTATTTTGTTCGTTATTTATCTTTCGATTCACATTTCGAGAGTTGCATCTGAGTCGTTTCACAGCGTAACCATGCTTCCTTTGGCTGTTCCAAGTTTCATGGAACACAGTCCAGAAGTTTGATTTAAGATATTCGAGATCGAACTAGAAAATAAGGGCATAACGGCGGACCGTCCAAAGTACAATCAGCTCGTCCCACGCCTTCCTCCGTCGGTAGTGACGCTGATTGAGGACATTCTACTCTGCCCATCGAATGAGGCAAAGTATGAAACCATGAAGCAAGCGATTTTGAAAGAGTTACGACCCAGCGCACGAACACGATTTGAGCAGCTCAATGGTCTCAAGATTGGAGATCGCAAGCCGTCGGCATTGCTCCGCGAACTTCAGCGCATCGCTGGTCCCTTATTCTTGAGCGAAGAAGGGATAAAGGAGCTGTGGTTTGCACGTCTCCCAGAGCCATTGCCGGTAATGCTGTCCATGTTTATAGATGCACCCTTGAAAGACTTAGCTACCAAGGCAGACGCTGCGTTCGAATGTTATCCGCAGCAGACGACCAGTAACTCCGGCGAGGTATTCTCACCGATGAAAACCGAATCCCATGTTTGCTCCCAATCGCTAGACCGATCTGACTCTAAAGACGAGGAAATTGCGCTACTTCGTAGCAGGATAGCAGCAATGAAGGCTTCAAAGCAGCGTGTGCCACGGTCAAATGCTGACCACGTTCTGGCTACCGTTCATTGCGGCTCGTCTGTGCCTGCACCGAGTACGTCACGTTCGGCTCGAAAGCGCAACATTTTCCTTACAAGTTCTCAGTCAGATAATGTCAAACCCGTCGAAGAAGTATGTTGGTATCACCGCCAATACGGTGGAAGAGCTAGACGTTGTCGGGCTCCCTGCATTAGGCACGACCCAGGGAAAACGAATAGCCCGCATACTAACACTACAAACGTATCATTCAATAACCATGCAAACCGACTGATTTACGTTAAGGATCGACGTTCTTCCATCACGTTCCTCATCGACACAGGAGCGGAAGTCAGCGTCATCCCAGCGACCGCTAGCGACAAGCACTCGAAGCCTACGTACAATTTGCGTGCGGCCAACGGTTCTCCGATAGCTTCATTCGGTCAGCGCATGATGAACCTAGACCTCAATCTTCGCCGAGATTTTCAGTGGGTCTTCATGGTTGCGTATGTACCCTTCGCAATTATCGGTATCGACTTCCTCCGACATTTTGGGTTGCTTGTTGATGCTGGTCGCCACAGACTTTTAGACGACCGTACGAAACTAGGCGTTGATGGTGTCCTTTCAGATGCTCCGATAACCAGCCCTGTATTTCGGATCGCAGACGCACCGTCCGACTACTTGAGCCTCCTCTCCGAATACCCGCGACTGGTTCGACCGGCTGCAGAGCTTCCACCAGTCACGACAGAGGTCGCTCACCACATAGTTACGCGCGGTCAACCAGTTAACGCACGACCAAGACGGCTTGCTCCAGACAAACTACGGGCAGCACGAGCCGAATTTGACCACATGCTTCAACTTGGTATCGTCAGACCGTCCAACAGCCCATGGGCTTCGCCTCTGCACATGGTCCCGAAGAAGGTTGTGGGGGACTGGCGTCCTTGCGGCGACTATCGATCCTTGAATACGGTGACCACGCCTGATCGTTATCCGATCCCACACATAGTGGATCTCACCGCCAGTCTGGCGGGTAAAAATATCTACAGCAAAATCGACTTGGTACGCGCATACAACCAAATTCCTGTAGCCGAAGCGGACATCGCTAAAACTGCCGTGACGACTTCATTTGGTTTGTTCG
>CALYDF020007470.1:0-12477 GCA_944474145.2 Dicrocoelium dendriticum | reverse complement strand
GATAGTACATTGTTTGGTGTGTAACTGTTGTTGGATCGGAATCTAAAGGTGAGGGGCGTGGACTAAGAAAATCACAACAAAAGATTATTGCAGCAGACTATTCAAGATATCAACAAGTGTGTACAATCAAACGTGATCATCGTCCTGCTGAACATATCCCGGCATTTGGGAAACACCAACCGAAGCCAACTTTCCAGCGAGACCCTCCATTCCTCTTGACCAAATCACCGCTTGGCCTGCCCTCATCGGAGTGGGACAGAGAAGTCCGCGTATAATCTCTCCTTTTTAACTTCGCTATCGACGAAATCATGGAAATTCACTCGCTGGACACGCAGTAAAAGATGTGGACCTCCTCTCTTCACGTTGATTTGGTGGCTACCGACAATATATCCTTAATGTAGAACAGGGCATAAATGTGTCAACCTGCGTTGGACAGTTTACTACTGACTATCAATCGTTCCGTTCTTTACTTTGTATTATTTAAAAACGAAGCTCGTTTCCAACATTGGTATGGTCCAACTACTTTACTTACCCATCATGGGGATCAACTAGTAATCATACAACAATTCAAATTCATGGCAGTAATCTCAGCATCTGTTCAGTACAAGATGAAGTGACGAGCCATATAACCAGAGCTCGAGGCTATTACATACATTTTTGACACTTATGGTGCCGCCTACACATCACTCTTGCCCTGAAGGGCAGATATTAATTTGGCGAGAGAAGAACAAGTGAACCGCGCAGGTAGTTTGTCTAGGTCAAGTGTTGCACATTCCAGCAAACCGACTCCAGCGACCGACGTTGTTGGCGAAAAAGGATCTGAAGGGAAGATAAATTGTCAGGAGAAACGTAAGTTATGACTACGAACTTGGCCTCGGTGGTAATGCTCCGACGAACGCGTTTGCTAAAATGCACCTGTTACTGTGGCGTTTGAAGTAAGCTCTTTATTTTTGCCTCGCCTGCTTAGCCTCCGTCCAACCACGATCAAGTCGTCTTCGCATTGTGAGCCTTAAAGCTTGGAAGCATTTAGCGATACGTGCAGCCAAAAGCTGTCCAGAGTCAAGACGGAAACAGATCGGAAAAGCCCGGGATACGTCAAAACCTCAATGCTGGTGAAACTGTGGAGCCACAAAATAATAATTATTATCAAACATGAAAAACTCAATCGGGATCCTTAACCATAAAGGCAATCAAATTTAACCACACCTTTCACGCCTCAAAACAATCCATAACGGAATCAAGCTCCTCCTTAAGAATATTCAACTCTATTCATAAGCACACCAAGTTGAAGTCAAGTGGCGCACACGCACAAATGCGTGCCCATCGTCTTGACCAATTGCAAGTCAGCACAAGAATACTCAGAACATCTGCATCGGTTGGTGCAGTGGTTAGGCGGCGCTCAGCCAACAAACCACGTGATGAACATGCGGACGTGAAAACAACACGTGAGCTCATTCACTGTAGGATAGGTGCGGACTAGCACGCGGCATCTATGGACGGTTGAGGAAGTACTGTAACTCCCACCCACTCACTTACGCGGCATCAAGCCACACAACACAGAACTTGGTGGCCATACGCGTTCATAGTGCTGATTGTTACGCGCAGACGACCGGACATGAAATGTACTCTAAGATGAGAGAATATCGATTGCCTTCACTGAAGCATGCTGCATGCATGCTACCAGGCCAGACCATTAACTTCATGTGGTGTGACCTAGACCTAGCGGTGTCTGTGTGTGATCGGGTGTGGTTAATAGTGGCTAGGTGAAATAATTAATGCGTGCGGTTCCTCACTACGCGCTATCATGGAACAATGCGTTAGGTATCGGTGGGTGTGGCAGAATTACCCGTTAACTGCAGTTGATCGGCCTTAATGATGAGGTTAGCATCAGCATCTGCACAGCAATGCATGTTGTACTGCACCGAGCTTTGTGGATTACTGCGTTAATTGTGATAAGGCTACTGGGTTGGCAACAGTTCGCATTTACTGGTCTATATGCAATCGTTAGTATAATGTAGCCGTTGAAAGGGTGAAGGAATACGTTTGTAAAGAACTGTCATGAGTTCGTGTGAAACGAAGATGAAACGATGGTCTATGTTAACGTTAGCGTACTCCTCACCAATATGCGGAAATGCGACGCACTGGGTATGGTGAAACGCTGTTTGACTGAAAAGATTAACCTGGGGAGTGACCGAAAATTAAGTTGGTTGAAACAACCCAGAGTAAGACATTGCGCGGTAGGTTGTTCTAGCTCGGGTTTCAGTCGGAAGTAGGCACTCAAGCACATGGTGTTATCATTAGATCGCCAATGTCCACTATGTTGTACATAGTACTGGCACACTCCAGTAAATGGCCAAAAGTTGTTGGTATCAAGTGGATGGCACATTTTGAACATGAAAGTGGATAAGAAAAGTTAGTTTGTGAGGAATCTGAAATCGCTCACCACAGAGTGACACATCGCCATTCCTTGACTGTTCTGTTTGCAAGAATGACTGGATTCCGAACCGATATTTCGTCAATCGACGGACACAGATGGGGCACAGCACTACAATTCCGATCTCCGTGTTTCACAGATAAGGCCATGTGCACAGAGAAGGAAGTTGGGAACGCCGCTTGCAAGTAGACAGTAAGGTAATTGCTGAATAGTGGACACCAGCAACCGGTAGTGAAAGACACGTTACGCAATATGCTGAAACCACATTGAAAATATACAGCGGAATGGATTGGGACGATAAGAATATTATAGGTAGAAGGAACTTCCTTTTCCTTTCCGACAGCACTAGCAAAGGAATAAAACTCGGGATCTGTTCAACAATGGTGTATCTGAAAGCTACCCTTTTCGTAGATAAGCTGACTAACTGTGTTCACAAATGTATTCACAGTAACCGTGAATATGTGCGTATAGGAGATACTGCGAGCGAACGGCACACAACACTGCTGGAACACCTGAGGCGCATGTCACGGCGACGTATAAGTATAATGCTCTACTGTGAGATTCAGCGGCGTCGACGCACGTGTTAGGTACGGTGCATGTAAGGTGGCCAGATTATTGGTGAGCCAAACCGAGACGCTTCCAGATTGCTTGCACGGCAAACCGAGACACTTAACCTACCCCCGTTTGTTCGAACAATGAACGATGATTTATCAAGTAATAAAGCAGGTGCTTACCACGTCCCGTAGGATGGTAGCGGTAAATAAGATGCAATTAAAATATGTCTGGGTCATCTATCGAACGTCTGCCTAGATGAGTGCTTTGATAATTAACATCAGTGTAAAATGAAATAGAAATATCGCGCGTAAACTTTCAGATAGACACTGGGGCGCATTGATAGTTGAGGTAAGGAGTGAGTAAATAAAATATGGTCGCTCACTTAGGTCCATTTGATACGTTAGTCCTGTTGAAAACATGCTTGGCGTAATCCACAACAGAGGAGCTTAGGTAACAAAATGTTGGGAGCTGAGAGCAACATCTAATCGTTTTTTGAAAACATCCAGGGCAGGAGAGGATACCACTGACTCTGAGAGTGCGTTCCATTTTTTGCAAACCCGAAGGGAAAAGTAATTCCGTCGACGCTCTAGACGGCTATATTGTTCCTTCAACTTTAAGCAGTTACCCCTGAGCTGCGTGTTGTGGTTAAGTTTCAACGAATGGCGGCATACGTGGTTGGGGTCACTCAATATCTGAAACGCTAATATGAGATCGCCGCGCAGCCTTCGATAACGTCCGCTGAAAATTCCCAGCAACTTCAGCCTTCTGTGGTAAGAGTAATACCGCAGGCCCTTCACGTTCTTTGTTGCTCTCCATTGTGGTGCCTCTATCGCTTCTAGGTCGCGTTTCAACCAAGGTTGCCAAGCTTGGATTGCGTACTCAACATGCGGGCGCACGTAGGAATTGAGCATCATTGGGAAGATTGATGGGGCAAATCTCCCGAATGCCGTTCGCAGCATGCCGACGTGCTGGTTGCCTCTTTTGGCAGCTACCTCAGCCGGTGTTGAACAGTTGAGGTCGCTCTGTACGATCACACCCAGGTCACGTTCCTAGGAGCTATTCTGCAATTCGGTTGTCCCAAGTATGTAGGTGTAGTTATGTCTATGGCGTAATTGTACTACGCGACATTTGTCTACGTTGAACGGTAGAGCGTTTTGAACTGACCAGTTCGACACTGTGTTAAGATCGTGCTGGAGCCGTTCATGGTCATCCGGTCCTCTGATCCTTCGCCATATCTTGATATCATCAGCGAAAAATAAGAAATCGGAAGTAATTGATCTCGCCAAATCGTTAATGGACACCAAGAATAGACGAGGTCCAAGAACCGAGCCTTGTGGTACTCCACACGTCACGTCGATTGCATGAGAAAATGATTCTCCGACTCTCACAACTAGCCGTCGTTCTTGTAGAAAATTGCTAATCCAACTCAGGATTGGATCGCCAATGCCGTAGTTCCGAAGCTTCTGAAGGAGAACTCGATGGTCTAAACGAGCAAACGCTTTTGAAAAGTCCAGGTAGATGACATCGACTCCAACTCCATCATCAACAGCTTCAGTCCAGCTATTACGTGCAATTAATAGGGTAGTATAACACGAATGCTTTTGACGAAAGCCATGTTACTCTGGGGCTATTAAATTTTGGCTTTCCAAGTATTGCATCAGCGCGTCTTCGACGATTGATTCCATCACTTTGGATAGTACAAGAATTAGTGTTATTGGACGGTAGTTTGCAGGATCAGTGCAACTACCTCATTTATGGATAGGAGTGATGACCCCTTGCTTCCATACTGGTGGAATAAGGTTTTCCTCTAGACATCGCTGATAGAAAACAGCTAGTGGTTCTGCTAGATCACTAGCTACTGCCTGTAGAACCTTTGGTCGGATGTTATCAGCTCCGGGAGAACTGTGGATACGCAAGGATAACAACTTCTTCAACACAGCCTCCGTAATGAAGGTGATGTTTTCTAAATCAGATGGTGGAGTATTAGAAATGAGGTGAATGTTTGGGCTCGACACTTGTTGGAACGTTTGAGAGTAATGAAGCCGTAGGAGATCAGCCGCTTCCATTGCTGCTCGCGTGTATCCATCAGCCGTGACTAGCGTCGGAACCCCTCGCTTTACCTTTCGAAGGCCGTTAATGTGCCTATACAGGAGTTTGTGGTTAGTGCAGAATCGCTTCATTAACTTCTGCTGATGCGTGACCTTGTCTTCGCGGATCAGTTTTACACAGAAGTTACGATGTGTCACGTATGCCGTCCAGGTTTCGGCTTTCGGGCAACCCTGGTGATTTCGCCATGTCAAATCCCTCCGGGACATACATTTACGTGTTCTGCTCCTCAGAATTGACTTACTCTGGTTTTTGGGTTGGAAGGACTTCTGTTCCGATGCTTGCGCTACCAGTGTGCTCAAAGTCCTTGTAAACATATCCCAGGCCAGATCTGGGGGCATTCGATTAAGAAAGTCCAAGATGTATCCTTAACAAGCTTGGACAGCACATTGTAGTGCGTGACAGTGTGCACTTTATCCTCCTTCTTTTCCGGGCAATCGGCATAGCATATATAATCAAAGAGTAGAGTGACATGATCACTACAACCCAGTGGTGTGCTTGTAACTATCCCGCCAACCATGAGTTCTTCGTTAGTTAGCACAAGATCCAGTATCGACGGCTTGTTAGAAGTTCGAAATCTGGTGGGAGAGGTTACGTGGTTGTAAAGAGAGGGGCTAGCAATAAGCTCTTGCAAACAGGCTTTAAACTGCGTACCGTCAGTTGCCGGCGTTTCTATGTCGTGCACGTTAAAGTCTCCCGCGATAAGAATGTGGGTGTAGGACTTGTTCAAAGCAAACTGAAAAACCTGGTACAGTTTGGAGTCCAATTCCGACGTTGAGTTTGGCGGGCGATAAACCACGGCTAGTAGACGTGTGTCCTTGTTTCGCAACCAAAGGCGGCACCAAAGCGAATCGGGAGTTCGGATTTCCGGGTGATAAATAACTTCACATCGGAGGCTTGTATTATAGTAAAGAATCACACCGCCACCCATTCCGGTTCGATCGGTCCGAAGCAGCGACATACCGGGTAACTTGATCTCACAGTCGGTTATCTCAGGGTTTAACCATGTCTCTGTAATCATGAGGAGGTCTCGCGTTTGTGCAGCATGTAGTTTTCTCTAAGTTCGGCCAACTTGCTTCGAAGGCCTGGGCGTTTGTGTACATGCAAGATAGGGCTCCTGTGGTTAGGAGTTCATTGGTGGATGTCAAGTTTGTGTTCGCTTTTAAGCCGGCCGTTAGGTGGCCGGCAATTAATCGTTTTTTGGTTTGTGTATTTCAGTCGTGTTACATGACATTATTGAGTGTTCCTGAACTGATGGTTCACTCGTGCTGTGCTCGGTCCTCCTGTGTGACGTGGGCGCTGTTGTGTCGGTCTCTCCGAAGGACTGTGGAAATAAAGAATTTGCGGGGTTTGCAAGTTCCATCGAATTTCTTCCGACTTTTGGTCGTTCGCCTGCTGCCTTTAGGGGTATTTCTGTTGGCAACCTAGCTCGAAACTTTAACCAGCTATCCAACAGAACTTGCGTCATTCCCTAGGAGTGTAGTATTACCTTCATTAGCCTTGGACCGCAGCCCTTGTAGTTAGGTGATAACGGAACTCTTGTTAGGGATTTGGCAATAACATTGTTAACAGAGAGTGCTTCGCGGATGTAGCACCACTGCTCTCGGTCATGTGTTTGTGCATCGTAATCAGAAGAATGCAGAAGCTCAGGAACACCATGAACAAATATTGTTTTCTTGCTATCCCTATTAGCAATACCGCGTTGCTCCACTGCTTCTTTTGCGTGATCTTCCCAAGGTAGATCAGATAACATGCGCACTTCGCTCGGTGAGTCGTGAAGACGAACTGCTGAGAGCAGGACAGCCTCTGAGTTTAGTGTTACTCGAAGGATTCGAGGTTCACCAGTGTGCACTGAGGTCGGGTGACGTGCTACGCTTTGCAGCATTGCAGGCTCAACCGGAATACCAATCGCCTCGCAGATGGAACTCCACTGGTTGCGATCGTCTTGCAACTTGCCTTTTATGGTGCCAGATTTAGATTCGGGAACATTGGTGCACACGAGAGTTAGCGCAGCGTGGTTTTGTCTAGCGAGTGTTGGCTTTATACTTTTTGCCGGCAATTCAGGTTGTTTAGAGGGCACCACTGGAGTTGACAGTGAAATCTGCTTTGCGCCACGTGTGCTCGGTACTGAAGATGAACTTGTGTGTGTCGCTCTCGGTGTGTTTGTCGATACAATCGATGCGTACGTTACCTGCTTGTTATCTGCACCGGATTTCCTTCGGCTGTGAGCTATCGGTGTCATAGCTGAATCTCCAAGTGGAGCGTCTATGGTTGGAGAAGTGGACGCAGGCATGTTTGAGGCTTGCCCACTGATGGGAGTGTGGTGACCCAGTGGGTTTAGAGTCACAGACGCTGCAGTGCGGTTGGATCGTCTAGCTCTTTTTTCGGTTTAGACGCAGAACTAACTTTGACGGGGTGAGGTATTTTCGTGGTCATATTTACCTCCGAGGGAGCGACCTTAGTATTTACAAATTGCGCGAATATTTCAGTCATCCTATCGCATTTTTTCATTAGCAATGATAAACAGTTGACAACTGGAATCACTTGACATGATGGGCAAAACCAAATTGTGTCAGCAACTTGGATTGCCTGTCTCACTTCTTGGACAGGTTTGCCTGCACATTGCGGGCAGTACGATTTAATGCAGCTGGAACAGGTAATACTGCTCTTAAGCACTTTACTGCAGTGGTCTGCACAACATAGGCGACCCTGAACCATAGGAATGCTAGTTGTCCTCTTGTTTACAACAAAGCCTTGGTCAGTGTATTTTGCGCTAGGGGTGATGCACGAATAGGTCAGAACACGCATACGAATTGAGAGTTGTTCAATCGCACCAAGGTCAGGCGTAGAGACAGATGGGGGTCGTTAGATTCAGATTCAGATTCAGATGGACTGGAACGATAGGAAAACCCCTTGAGTGTTCCTTCTTGAGCAAATCGTTGAGCCAGGAAATGATAAGGTGTTAGTTCTTGATAGATCTAAAACGAAACACCCGAAACACACCCTGATCAACCAACTACTGCCCACGTTCCCTGCACTAGCAGTCCGCGCTGTGTAGGTTACGTGAAGTAAGAAAGAAGTAGAAAGTAAATGAAAAGATAAAGGGGAATGAAAGTCATTAAAATGAAGGATAACACCAAAGAGTGAAGATAATGACAGAATAAGAACTGAAAGTTTGAAGATGGATATGGTCAGGAGAAGGGAAAGGTTTCGTGTTGCCACCCAAGAGCGTCTAACTGACGCTCGAAACCCTTAACTGTAGGTTCACTGACTACATTTTCTGGAAGCGAGTTCCAGCGCTCGATAACTCTACGCGATAACCGAGTTTCCGCCCTGATCCCGTCAGAACGCGGCTTGTGTAGCTTCATGGGATGACCGCGAAGACAAGGCAACCTAGCCGGGCTAAACAGCCAGCGCAAGTCCGGCCCAACCTTCCCTGTTAAAATGCGGTAAGTAAGGATTAGGTCCCCTCGAAGCCGTCGGTAGTGCGTTGAATACATACCCAAGCTAAGTAGACGCTCGGGGTACGATTGCGCCCGTAACCCCTCGACCAATTTGGTACCTACTCTCAAAACCCTCTCAAGCTCCATTTTGTCCCGAACAAGGCAGGGCGCGCAAGCCTGGACGCAGTATTCCAGATGGGGCCGAACGAAAGCTGAGAATAGCTTCACAAATATGTCGGCAGTTACGACCCCGAAAGAACGGCGTATTAACCATAACATTCTGAAACCCCTACTAGCAGCCTTCTTCCAGTTGTCACCAGAATGCAAAGACGAGGAATGAACGACACCTAGATCTATCTGGTTGGAGACAAGGGGGAGTTCGACCCCACCGAGTACGTAGCTCGAAGGCGGGAAAGTTGCTCCTATACGAAGGACGGAACACTTAGCCTGATTTATGGGCAGTAGCCACAAAGTAGACCAGTCCCAGAGTCTGTCCAGTGCACGCTGTATGGCCTCAGAACCCCCAGGAACATTTACAACATTCCATAGCTTAAGGTCATCAGCAAACAATAAGGATGATACCCCAAGCTCTCCAGGGAGATCGTTTACGTAGATAGAGAACAGCATCGGTCCAAGGACCGAGCCCTGTGGGACACCGCTAAGGACCGCTTGCTTAAAGGATAAGCTGCGACCCACACGTACACACTGCTCTCTTCCCTGCAAAAACGCAGATACCCAGTGAAGGGCGCGGCCAGATACGCCGTAGGACCTCAGCTTATGTGATAGCCTCAAGTGGGGTACCTTATCAAATGCTTTCGAGAAGTCTACGAAAAGCACATCCACTACGTGGCCATTGTCCACTGCCTCGGCCCAAGCTTCACGAGCAACCAACAAATTCGTCAAACACGAAAACCCCTTCCGGAATCCATGTTGTGCACTGCTGAGCAGATTAAATCTATTCAGGTGACATTCCAACGAATCTCTCACCAGCTTTTCAAGCAGTTTGACCACGACGCTAGTCAGACTAACTGGCCTATAATTGGCTGACAGACTCCTGTCGCCATTTTTGAAGATAGGACAGATGACAGCCTCCTTCCATTCGGAAGGTAATGTACAGGTGTCAAGTGATTTCTGAAACACCATCGTCAGCGGTCCACTTAGTTCCCCCGCCAACTCATGCAGAAGCTTCGGGTGAATTGAATCAGGTCCAGCTGATTTGGAAGGGTTCAGTTCTTGCAGCAGTTTAAGGACTTGCGTTTCCCCCACAGTAAACTCAGCTAAATAAGAACCATCAGGTACTCTGGGGACAAATTCAACGCTAGTCAACGCGGCCTCACGTACAAAAGCCCCTGCATATTGTTCCCCAAGTACACGAGCCTTATCTGAGTCCGCATACGCACGAGTTCCATCGGCCCTCATCAAAGTTGGGATTACCGAAGTTGAACCACAGCGTCTCTTAACATAAGCGAAGAACTTCTTCGGATTTTCCGAAGCTCCGTCAACCAATTCCTTTTCGTACACCAGCCGAGCTTTCCTTAAGTGTTGTTTACACCTATTTCTAGCCTCGCGGTACCTAGCATAGGTGCTAGTTGATGGAGCCGCACGGTAGGTCCTCCAGCACCTAGAACGCTTCTGGAGCAGGTGCTTGCCAGTGGTATCTATCCACGGCGGCCGCGCCCGTGTCTCCTTTCTCCTCGCAAGCGGGATGTAGGGAGTAGACACTTCCGTGAGATAAGATTTAAATTTATCCCAGGCCGCCTGAACCGTATCAACCACCGAGATTTCACAACGCATCCCAGCAGCCTTGGTACGCATTGCCTGATAGTTAGCACGCCATATGTTTGGAAATGGCTTAGCAATGCTCTGGTGACGCCTGGTCAGACTACACCTGAACGATAAACAAACATGATCACTAGCACCTAAGGGAGAGCCGTAATTGACGTCCCTTACGAAGTCTAGTGACTTGGCAAACACTAGATCCAAAGTAGACGGGAGTTGGGCGTCCATGCTGACCGTACAGCACATTGAAAAGATAAATAGCTACATTTATTGCTTTAATGCAATAAGAAAATTACTTGCGTTGTTATTTAGTACAATGGCTACGCTGCTTGGTATGTTTGGGATCTGTCACAGATTAGCGCAATATGGTCCGCATACTCTAAGTCAAGGAGTCGCTCAACAGGAAGTAGCCCCACACCTTCTAGGTTGTCTCCATCCAAAACTGTTTCCATGTCTTCATCAATAGGGAAGTCAAAGAGGAAAGGATACTGCGGGCAACATTGTCTCACACTGCTGGGTAGCGATGTTTTGTCACGAATCCTCTGCCCGAACTATGCGCGTACAGCGCTTTGATAATGTTACATATTTCTCAGGCACACCTTTCCTCAGCAGACAGTCCCAAAGGGCACGTCGATCGACTGAGTCAAAGGAACGATTTATATCAAGAAACACGACAACGGTGGGTCACCAATAAACATGGCTGTGCTTCAGTAATTGATGCAAGGTGAAGATGGGGTCGATGCAACCCCGACCTCGACGAAATCCGGCTTGCTCTTCACGAATCTGGCTTTCACAAGTGCCAGTCAGCTGTGGAGAATGACAGAGGTAAGCAATTTAGTGGCAATCGAAATCAGACTGATCCCTCAATAATTGTCTCATTCCAAACGGGAGTTTCCCTTGAAATTAGGACAACGACGGAGCGCTTCCAGTCTGTCGGGACAGTCTCCTGCTCCCAAAGTTTCACTAGCAACTCGTGTAAATCATCTATTAGAGCAGGTCCCCTGAATTTGAAGAGAGCTGCGGGAATTCTAGCTGCCCCTGCGGTCTTATGCAATTTCAACAGCCTGAGCTCACTTTCGACTTCTGCGCGTGAGGGCGTATCCAAGCAGACGGTCCAGGTAGAAGGGCGCTAAATGACCGAAAAAGCAACCGATAACTCAGGTTCGTTAAGTTGCCTTGAGAAGTGTTCAGCTAAAGCTCCAAGCCTTTTGACAGTCTGTGGATCGGCTGCCCACTCTCCTCGCGTATGGTCTCGCTAACACCAGGTCTACCGCTGCCTGCTTTCCGCATAGGTCTAAATATCAAATACTCGGGATGGGGTTCCCTACGTCAACCCTCTTCCTCGGCCTGGGTAACCGAGAAGACGTTTGTGCACACAACACATAAGCCTTCTAAACTTTCTAAATTCTTTCACTAACTACCAGTTTTTCCCCTTTCTGGTGCTGTTAACTATGTGTTGGTCACTGCCAACTGTACATTAGTCAGGAGTTAAATAATAAGAATAATAAGCAGTGATTTAGACAATTTCCGGTACTTGATATTGGTTGGCGGCGTCCGGTTTCGGATTTGCCTGTCACTGTGGCAAGCCACAGGACGTCTGCGCCTACAGAGAAAGCATGGATTGGGTTGTGTTGCACCACCCAGAGCTCCAACCACACATCCCATATCCAATGTAAACCTGAAGGAATAAGACCGGGAGGCATGTGGATGGGAGCCACGTTCCATCAACGGAGCCGGCTCACACTCCTTCACAAGCAAACACAAGCTTGCTGTATTTGGGAAACAATCGCACACAAGGCGGTTGCTGGACCGTAGTCCGCTCCACACTGAGTGCATGCAGCCACTCATTGAGCCCAGCACAGCCACAAGGACTGCGCACCCCCGTCCCTTCAGCAATGAGCAACTGTCTCCTGGAGCCACTAGGGACGAGAGGGTGGGTAATAGACAGGTAGGCACCTGTTAAAGCATAGGGTTATGCTGACATCTCTTCGCTAAATTAGCATATGAAGTAAGTTGGTTAGCAACGAATCCGCGATAAGTAAAACATTTCCGGAAGTTACTCAAAAAACAGTACAAAGGCAATAATGTTAACGCAGATAAGCGCAATCAGTGTAAACAACTTGTGCAAGTTAATAGATTATTCAAGTAGGCGGAACAAAC
>CALYDF020007469.1:0-12489 GCA_944474145.2 Dicrocoelium dendriticum | reverse complement strand
ACCTACGATCCTATTGCATCAACTAGGGTCGCACTCAATACTTAGAAAATCATGTATGTGCTTCGTTCACCCTGAGAGAGTTGAGAGTATCTTAACTCACCAGTCGTCACTGGTGAGCAAGATTTGAAGTTGATCCGCACAGGAGCAAGGTGAGTGCGTCAACCAGTGAACACACTCCTGGTGACCTCGCCGACATCCAACAAGTCCGAGACCGCACGTCTTCAATCCTAATGGAATAATGGAAAGCCACTTGAACCGTGGTCAGCGAATGCTCATGTGTTGATTATAATTCACGGTTGGTTTGACCCGAATGGTATACGATGGCGTTCTCTGATGGATTTCAAACTTACCGATCACGTTTCCATCGTGATCCATTAGTCCAGGAGCATGTTTCTGTGGTTACTAATTCAAACATGTCTCAAAACCATTTAGAAACAAAAGTCCAGCCAGCAATAGGCAAAAAAGGCTGAATAATATGACTGTGTATATGGTTAGTTATGTCTATGAAAAATTAAGCGACCATTTTGTTTGAATTGCTTTACCTAGATAGGGACTGGTCTTCATCTCTGACGTATGTAAGCAGGTGGATGCTGGGTAAGCAATAATGAATAAACAATAAAAATGATCAACGATGAAGCAGGAAGCCTTTACTTTGACTAAGTATTACATATTGTCAGTGGCTAACTCAGAGACGACAATTCAGCAGCTGTGATTAATATCACGCTGAAGCAAAACACCTTCAACGCGGTATTTGTATTCTAGTTGTAATGAAATATCACCAAATAGTATGCCGTGCCACTTGACTGCAAGCGTCAGGTAACGCAATATGCACTATTCCAACACAAGCAGGAGATGTATTTTCGAGGACTGCAGCGGCAGACATTTCGCAAAATGGAGTCAAACACATTGGGAGAATAACGACAATTATTACCACATGGCTAAAACTTGACTATGAAACTCATAGTGCATCTACCGAAATCCTAAATAACTGACCAGTAAAGCGAAAACACAGCGATAAATGTGCATCTTAGATGAAATGCAGTTGCCAGTAATGGTTTTGAAGATTTTAGGTCATAAATTTCACGGATTTAATTGATAAGATCTGCATCAGCGTGAGTTTGGGCTATACGCGTTCCTGTTGAAGGTGCTTGAAAGGTAATTCATTACAAGCACCACTTTGGGGAATGACCGGTTGTGTCCAGATATCTCTATGGTAATCTATCTGAACTATGCAACCTGTCCCGTTTCCCCTCAGGTATTATTTCTTAGCATCAGGTGCGAAGGATCTCGTTTGCTTTCACTGACTTAGTGGACTAATTCTATGCATGCATGTATTAGCTCATATGTTAAGTACTTCGGTTTCTGTTGTTTATGAAGGGAAAAGCTCATTAATAACCTAATAATTTTGCGAGCGTACTGTTTTTCTACACCCTAATCCCATCTCTCGTGTTCCAACATTGGTCGTGTTGCAACAGTATACTTTTTTATTCGGATTTTGCAGACACGTTTGGCTTTTATTTTGCCAAGTTGGATCATTTTCTTCCTGTCGAATACTCCGGCCGAGCGACTTTTGGGCTTTAATGTGACGTGAGGTCTTGCTGGAGTGATTAATGTGAACTACATCCATAAAAGTAGACCAAGCCACTGGCAAAGGATCAGTGAAAATATAAACACATTTTAACTTTCAGAATATGGTAACATTACTAGTTGTGCAGTATGGTCAGACCAGTTCCGCTTGACTTTATCACACATCCTTGCGATCAGACTTATTAATATCTTATAGCCTAGTGGTTAGATGAGATGACGGATAATTATAAGAATTGTACAACGCATATCGATGTCTCCACTGTGGCAGCAAGTCTGCCTTGGGTTGCTTCATTCAAATTCAATTAATGGGGATGTCAAGTTTTATTCTTTGTCTGAGAGTAATTATGTTCATTTGCTGGTTCCTGAGTATCCCGTAGACCGGTGCATCCATGAGAGTCTAGCATAACAAGATTGTTAAACTGAAGAGCTCTTTTAAATAACAGCTGATCCGCACTGTCTTGAATGCGATTTTAGGAGCTGTTAATTGATTTATTATGTTACAGTTAACGTACGTCTTTCAGCTTTGCAGTCTCAGCTACGGATATACCAGTCAATTGAGCACATTAGATGGCAAATAGATAAGTAACTTTTGACTGGCTAACGAAATCTCACTGAACACGTCACAAGGAGTCAGGCTCATTACAGCCCACGCACATTCTGAGGAACGGTAGCTTAATTTGGTAAGCTCTAGCAGCAACGTTATCATTGCTTCACGTTGTGGAGACGCGTAACGAGCATTGTCTATCACAGGCACTGCTCGAGGTTTACTATTTGCCCGAATATCTCAACGCCGTTAGCGAAGTCGTACGCATCGGTTGCATTGAACTAGTTAAAGCACTGCTTTGTGCAAATAATGCTTAGCTGTCCTGATAGTTCACTGTTCTTTACATACCAACTATCTAGCACAGGATGCCAAAAACATTAGGTGGCCAAAATAGCCACTGTTCTTAGATAGAAATTGTGACACTACTGACAAGTAGCTTGAACTATTCGACTTTTAATCCACACAATTGTTCAATACATGCAGGGGGCTTCGGGCATTCACAAGAGCGACTGTTCAGTTGTTACCCAAATGTCTTCAGCATTGTAGAAAGTATAAAATGTAAGGTAAGGAACACATAAGTAGATTAATCGGTGGAACAGGCAACGTTTTAGTTCCAATGCAAACGTGCCTGCAAAAACCCAGAACAACTGAAGTCAGACACTGTATCCCCCTTCCTATGTAAGAGAAAAGCATTTGGCTCAGCGTTACAAGTACTTCTATCTGTCCACTTGATCACATCCCCGAGTGGAAAAAGCGTGTTGTCGCAGTAGCATAAGGTGTCTCGCAGACGAATAGAGTGGATCAAATGTTCCCTCATCCCATAAACTAGGTGATCGGTTAAACGGTCCTTGGCTCCACAATAAATATAAATCACACCCACTAACTGGACCAACGAATAACCTTCCGATTATATCCACCCGTTATTTCCTGGCACGTAAATAAAATGAAAGGAATGACAGGCTTTATGACTATCGGGTCAAACAAATAGAGCGCACAAATTTCGATAACACCGTTCGCGTGGCACATGTTGGTAAATTCCGTCCAAACAATGTACTCATACATTGTACCCCGTATATCGAAGGTGTGTGTCTGTGTTCGCCTACACACTATCTTTTGAAGAGCATAGCACGCATTCGCGCCGCCCTTCGAATCCCGCTCGCCAGCGGAGGTTTGAATCGATATGAACCGTGAAACTAAATTTTTTACACATTGCGTAACACATCAAGTGCTCAAATGCATTGTATCATAAAAATACCGGAGTTCAGCCGTTTACATACAAAATCTAGTTTAGTACTGGTGTGTACGAAATATTTTGTTATGGGAATCGGTTCTATTAAGTCAGAAGATATGTACAAGTAAAGAGGGTTAAACGGAAAATACATGTCATGAAACCTTTTAAATAAACCTAGTGCGAGAAAAAATGTTCTTGTATTTGTACACCGTCAAACACATAACGAAACACAAGATCAGACAAAAGTTAGTTTAGTAAGTGAAATGTAATTAAAGAAATTCGTAACGGTCTGAAACTGATAACCAACCAAATCGGTCTCACTTTCTGCATCGTTTTGCTACATATGTGACTTAGGACGTTCAAGAAACTACTGCTGCTTTTACTTTCTTCCAACTATGTTACTGTTAGTCGCAGTCTGACGCCAACAATACATCCCGCAAATCACAATCAGCTGTTTCCTAATCACTGGATGCTCTGCGCTCACCTTTATCTGCGCTGCGTCCGTTTAGAATGAATACCATATTTGCATTGGGATATCGTTATCGTCCAAGCCATTGCCTAAACACCCAGCTTGCACACCGTCCCCTCCAGCAACGACCAACTATCTCCCAGAGCCAGTAGGGAGGAGATAGTGGGAAACAGACAGGTAGGCACCTTATCCACGTGCACATCGGGCACAGCCACATCGGGGATATCAAACAACAGCCAATCACTTGAGAAGACATTAACAAATAAAATATATCTGTTAAAGAATACGGCTATGCAGACATAAGTCCTCCCTAAAGTAGCATATGAAGTTAGTTGGTTAGCAACGAATCCGGGGCAAGTATAAGTTGTCCAGAAACGACAAAAAATGCTACAAACGCAATAAGGTTAATGAAGATAACAACAATTAGCTTAAGCAACGTGGTCAGTTAATAGAACATTATTCAGGGAGGCAGAACAAACAAAATATATTGCAATGAAATTTATCCAGCTAAAATAGACCTGGTTTAAGTTGGTTTAGTCCAACTGCGGTGAAGAAACATTAACACACCGGTCACATAAAGGGGAAAGAAAGATGGTCCAACGATGTTTCAGTAAGAACACAGACCGTGAAAGCGTGGCTTATAGATCATTTTGAATTTGCTAATCGGAGTTTGCAGCAATAAGTGTCAGAACAATTACCACACGGATAACTGGCTTGTGGTAGACAGTATGCGTGAGAACCCGCTTGCGTATGGTTTGGTCCCACGGTTTGTCAATCAGTCTTGTGAGCTAATGGGCTTTGCGCTTTGTGGAACACGTGAATCGCAGTATCCGCGATGATTAGATATTGCCTAAAATTGCAGCTTCTCAGTTCCAAGCTAATGGAATATTACCTCATCAGTGAATAGTTTGGAATGAACGCTCAAGATTGTGATGGTTGAATAGGCTATGTGGCAGCAAGTAGTCTTTGGCTGCCATAGCTCTTCAGCATTCCCTTCCCAAAACGTTCCTTTTCATATTTGCAAGGGTTAATTGTAAAGAATGCCTAATTTGCTAAGGTGTGTTGTTGCAAGCCAACATTCAGTCTTACAAGGGCGTTGCCATAAACCATTTTGCCAGTGCCAGTGCGCACTCGGTTGTTCGTTTATCCGCGAAGCCGATGTATAGAGCACGACCATCGTGCTATAGGCGTTCATTATTCCGTACACCCATCATCCAGGTTTTCGCTAAACTCAGGTGACTAAATACTGACAGGCTAAAAATTACTCGAGCAGTAGTCGAGCACATGCTTGAACTAGGCAGCGTTCGCCCGTCGAAAAGCCCGTGGGCGTCGCAGCACCGTATAGTGCCCCAAAATGTCAGGAGACCGGCGTCCATGTGGTGATTAGCGCCCTAAATAATTTATCTGTTCCCGATCGCTATCCTATTCCTTACTTGCAGTACATCACGGCTAGTCTGCGCATCACCCGTGTGTTCTCGTAAAGTGACCAGTTACGCGCTTATTACCAGCTAACGGTTGCTGTGGAATATATCCCAAAAACCGCCGATTTCACACTGTTTTGGCTCCTCGAGTTTCTACGCATGCTCTTTCCTCTTCGCAACGCAGCGCAGACCACTAAACCATGCAATGATGCAGTCACTAGAGGTCTAGATTTAGACTAGCCATTTATCGACGACATCCTAGTTGCCAGCGTTTCTAAAGAACAACACGCAAAACATCACAAGATTTTTCTCGGTGGGTTGGCCGCTAATAGCATCATTGTCAACGCCGACAATTGCGCTTCAGCAGCTTTCTGTTCAATTTCTTGGCCAGCGTATTGATCAGTACGGCATACGGCCTCTAGACGATAGAGACCGCGCTAACAGTGAATTTCAGGTCCTGAGTAGGTTAGTCGCTTTTCGCCGTTTTACGGGCGTTATAAAATATTATCGAGTTTGGCTTTCACACTGTGCAAGTTTGTTAAATCGATTAAAGGAACTGTTTCTCGGAAGCCAAATCGGTCAGGTGGACCTGACTGCTGCAGCTGCCGAAACGTTCAAGCCCAACAAAGAGGCCTCAGCCAAAGAGCTTGTGCTTCACAATTTCAATCGAATTCCCCCTCAGTGTCGCGGTTGACGCATCGGACACTGCCATTGGCACCGTTCTACCGCAACATACAGATGGATGCTAGAAACCTCCTGCTTTCTACTTTAGACGCCTACAACCTATCGAGGTCACGTACAGCACGTTCAGTCAACAACTGCTGGCCGTGTACTATACTGTTCGACATTTTCGACTCGTCCTTGAAAGTAACAACTTCATTAACTTCACCGATAACAAGCCGCTTATCTAGGCATTCCGAAATCAATCAGCTCGACACTCAGCACATGAGCTTTGTCAGATGGATTTCATTACCCCAACTTCGACTGATATCCAGCAAATTTCCGTTCAACCCAAAGGCATTTCAAATGCTCTCTTAAGAGCATCTGCGATCGGCCCTGCCGGGCAGGCGATCAGGCTGTCTGCTAAGGCCGGTGCGCAATCAATCGACCAGAGAGTTTCGAAACTTCATTATCCGTCTTTGAAGATATCCCCGCAACCACTGAGATCATCCGATGACACAATTTTAGCGATGTATCTACAGGGCGACCACGACCCTTCTTTCCTGAGACCTTTCGCCGTATGGTTTTCTGCACGCTCCCCAATATCGAGCACACAGGTAGTAAAGCTACGGCTAAACCCTTCGCTAAGATGTACCTTTGGCCGGAGATGCAACGAGCATTTAAGCACTAGAGGCGCAGGTGTTTTACCTGGCAGCAAGCAAAGATAAAGCGGCACGTGACCACTCCGTTGCTCACTTTTCAGTCGGTTAAGTGCGATTTGCCAATATCCAACTAAACATAGTGAGACCTTTGGCGTCGCTCAAAGGGATGGTCTGCATTTTGACCATGATCAATCATTGCATCCGTTGGTCCGAAGCCGTCCCTGTCCCTGACTTAGCAGCGGAAACCTCAACTCACGCGTTTGTTGAGCTCTGGGTCGCTTCACATAGTTTCCCTGCCACAGGGATGACCGAGCGCGGTCCGCAACTTGAATCTTCCACTTTGCGACCTTCTAAGGAATTCCGCCACCTCCCAGATGAAAAGGAGATGTAAGCTATCAAGGCCCGGCGAATAACTCGGATTTACATTTGGAATTAGTTCAGGTACTATGTCAGCCTTAAGGAGAAGTATTGCCAGTTACACCGTACCATTCAAATGGCATTGTTCCAGGATGTGGTGGGTTTGCGTCTGGCAAGCGTTCTCTTTATACAAAACCTCAGCTGTCCGTTTAACAGCACTGCGATGTGGTGGATGTAACTCGCCACCGAATAAAGTCACCACCCATGATTTCATGCTGGCAAGTCGACAGGAGCTACATTATACCATCTTTGGTATGCACACTATGATGATACTTCCGCACTTGCACATTTCATTGCCAACTTTCATTCTTTACTTTCACCGTTCATTGTTACGTTACACCCACATGAACCTGGTGTATTACTATTGATCTTGTAATCCATCAGTGCTTTTCTAGTCTAGCAACCGTAACACTTGATCTAATCGTGACTCTTGTATTACTGCAGTGTGCAGCAGACTAATTATGTCTATACAAACCTGTCATTATCTCATAACCATCAAGCTTATGCCTTTGTACATTTGTACACATTGTAAGGCATCAACTTTGAGCGCCTGAACAACTTTCACTTGTCACCGTTGCAATGGCCATAAAATGTCTGCACGTTTGTCCTATGTAATCAAGCCTTCGTGAGGCGTGCCCCACCTGTTTGTGGATAAATGTATTATGATTATTTCTGTAACCGCCACAGCAGTTTGCATGTCACCTCGACTTTTTGCGGCTTGGACGCAACGCATGTCTCTGAAAGCCAGCATTTTTTTGCAACTTCACAACATGCACGATAGTGAAGCATGGAAATTTGCTATGTCGCAGTAAGATACCATTCCTTGATTTCCGTTTCAGTAACTCTCGACACACGTTCATATGTCGCTGACTCGCAATAGTGCGATCTTCGATTCGACTCCGGCATCATTCGGCTTTCGCGTACTCATTCGCACAAATTAGACCAAACGGCTTTTCAGCACTTTCCTGGATGTATGGTGGCGACTTACTTGAGAATAGCGGTGATAAAACTTCACCGAAATCAAATAAATCCCCAACTGAGTCAAGAATAATCAGTTAGCGCCGCATTTGTTTGCATGCTAATTCTATTTGTGGCAGCATGCAACTGAAGCCGTCCTTGGGGTACTGTCGTGTCCTCTGCAAATAAATGCAAGAAAAGATAGTGGGGGATGGACCACGCTTGGTCGCCGTTGGACATCAGTAATGGAGTATTGCCTTCGTCACTCGGTGTGCAGTGGCATTAACCGCCGGCCCCTAAGAGCGTGGCCGTTGATTCGAATCCGTCATTTGTTGGTGGATTCGCGCTACCCGACCGAGTAGCATAAAACGGCCCTTATCACATTCCTGGCTGTGTAGTAGCTGCCTGACTTAGTCGGGCTGTGACGAAACTTCGCCATAAACGACTAAATTACCCATAAACTCAAGAGTAATAAGTTATCACTTTGGCAGCTTATATGTTGACACCATTGGATGCGAGTAACAAAGGAAGTCGTTGCTGCGGTGGACAGCCCAATCCAACTGCCTATCTAGTAAAATTTATTTGTTATTTGAAAACCAGAACCCGGGAGATGATTGAGTGGTTTTGCTCCTCTTAGAAGACAATAACCGAAAGTGCACTGTCCTAAGTAACCATTTGATATCCTGCTTTGGCTTTCCGTATTCCAATTGTAAACACCTGATTAGATATATCAACAAGTGCAATTCGCAACTTGGTGTTTAGCAAGTTCGTGGGTAAAATCTTCAACAAAAGAGTGACGTTTGTATTGATGTGATGTGTGTGATGTAGTGAGTGAACATACCTACATGAAAAGTGCATGTTAGCTAATCATATCATGTTCGAGCTGGCCATATTTTTGATTGTGTCAGGGATATATCCCCATTATCGTCAGTAGGCCAACCACTATTTCGTAATTCGTAACGGAGGCGAAATTCATACACTGGTTTAAGAAACCACAAAATTTTGTGAATAATACTTTTATGTTCATTGGTTTTCTGTTGCGCGCTTAGGCGTGTCTGTGACAAAATTATCCATAGCAACCAGCGGTTCTTGTGCAATATTTGGAAAGTAACAGTGTAAATAATGTTCCCGTAAAAAGGGGATGAGTAATGGTTTGTCCTTTTCCATGGGCTTCTATGTGAAAATGGTCGGTTAACGACGGGATCCACTGAGGTACAGGACGCGAACACGAGGACGCGGTTTACCTTCAGTCACTGATTTTTCGTAGGTTTAACAACTTTGAGGTCAAAGTGGTCCAGTAAAAGAAAGATATTACCATGGTCGAATAAGTAAAGAGGACGTGGTTGCACGTCTTTTCCGTCACTTATTTCAATAGATCCTGCCCACACAGATGGACGGGCAGCCATGGAAAATGCATGTTTTCGATCATACGAAGAGGCAAAACTTAAAATGAAACGAAATAGCATTAGCTGTCTAGGTATGCTCTTAAATAAGATTTCACATCCTTGGCATGTCCGTCCTTTGTCTAAGATGCGTTGCTATTTTAGGAAGTCGTAATTCCGGTGATCGCTAGTGACTGTTGACCCTCATGAGCAAGGAATATTTGTGCCCCTAGCGGCATCAATTGAACATTCAATGGATGACTTTTGGTCGCACAAAATTTGATTTAGGTTTAGCTTAATGGTCATAGTAAAGCGTGCTTCCTATTTAGGAATAGATTTCGTCTCAATGCTGAAAGTTTTGCAATCAATGGGAGCGTATTTAAGGTGTATTTTAAGGGTGTATTTGAAACACATACTTAGTTACTGAAAGTCTTCAAAATTCAGACGAATTTTGGTCACTCGAAAACATTTTTACTTATCCTATCGGCTATAATATGATGTTATTACAATTTTAAGAATGATTCTGGCTTAATCCTAACGATGTTTGCAGCAAGGCAAACTGCATTCAAAATATATGGTAATGGTGATTTGAGAAACTCATTCTGAGTAACCAAATGTCTTCCAAAAATTTTCTATTCGGAACTGCAAGGGCACAAATTTATTCACTTAACGAGCTACAACAATCACACCATCAGACGTATTTTGGTCACTTATACGGACTATAACCTTGTGGTTTGCATTACATAGTAGGGCGAGAACCTAACGAATATTTAAAGTCATGTTAATGGAAATGAAGTCCGTTTTCACTACGTAGCTTAGGCATTAAGTTTGGGGCTTAAATTTACGGCCCTGATGTACAACGGACATGAAAAAATCTACATTTTGTTTCCATCTGATAAACTGTTGATTCCGCCATATTAACCTGGGAGTGTACCAAATCTTTTGTCAATAAATGAACTTTAATTATTCGTACACGGAACATGTACACTACATAATGGACAACATGGGCATTTGCAAACTGCTGACCATTTATTGAGTAGAATCTTTCCACTCATGTAGTTGTGCAACATTTATATACAAGTAGGCGTTATTTCTCAGAGAAGTTAGCATTCATATTATTACATATTTGAGCAAAATCCATGCGTTTGCATCCAAGGAGGAATTATCTAGTTAAACAGCGCTAGGTTGAAATTTATCCTACACAGCCATATCGGATATAAAATAACCAATTTGCAGCGCTAAGAGTGTGTTAGCCTCTGCGCAGAACCCAGGAGCTGTCTTGTAAGAGCACACTGAACGTGTTCTAGTGCCGCTGTGTCACTCTGCCTTGCTTTGCCGAATAGCAAACAGCGCTAATACTACACCGGCCATGTACAAGTCTGGCACAGTCGAAGCTTGGCGCTCTTGAAGAGTTTGAGGGACAGTGCATTATCTTTCCTGACATTGACAAAGATATATATATCTGGAGAAGTTAAGGATGATGGTGTATTGAGGACGTAAGTGTATTCTTTGATTAACATGTGCAAGAGTTTTATTGAAGCATATTTGTGCTTCACCATTTAGATCCCAATTGTATATGATGGTCTTAGTCGTTTTGTCAGAGCAACACACTTATAGTACAACACTATCCTGCAAGTGCATTTAAGTCCCTTACTGTATTTCGAAGCATGGACTGCTGATTTCTGGGAGCAAATGTGTACAAACCTCTATAACGTCCATAAACATGCAGGGCCTACCGTAGGTCATACCACAGAAAATGTCATGTATATTAATCAGGAAGCATAGTGATTTCAGAAAGCTACCTTAAATGACGCCACTTGCTCCAAAGGCGCGACAGGGTGTGTGCTTACTTATTTTGACTGCTAGGATTCTGTCGTTATGTGAAGTGAACCAAGAAAGAGTAGGGGGATCGGAAATGTCACATTTTGTTTGTATTCTTCAAAAGCCAAATATGAGGTACATGGTCAGACGTCTTTTGCATGCCAAGGATTTTGAATATAATATAATATCTATATAATACATATATATATATAATATAATAATAATAAATTTAATACCGTCAACCGTGCTTCTGATATGGTAACGTTGACCAGTCTTTAGTAACGTCGTATAATAACGCGATGTTTGGATTGGTTGCTTAGACTCCTTAATATAAGAAACTTGGAATTCTAAGCTGTATAATACTTTCCGTAAATTTAAGGTTGTACAAGGGTCTTTTACTTTGAGATGTAAGTGAATTTGTTGAAAGGATTTTATAACCTACACTGGGTGGAATTAAGACGTTTTCTTTCAAAAGTGGCCGTTGATATACAAGCCTAAAACTATTTTGTTCAGGTCTAGTCGTTGCTTAATAAATTTTCCAACTCATCGATTTGTATCCCTTACAGAAGGCTAGACGCGTACTCAAAATCTAGTTATACCTCACATGCCAGAAATTTAAACCATGTTATAACCAACAAACGCACCAATAAATATCTGCTCATTTTGATTCCAGAAATTCTTACCACAAGTCAAAGGCTTTCAGACATCCGATAAATGTTTTGTTCTTAAATTTAAGGTCAGCAAACGTATTTTTTCAAAGAAGCTTAGCGGAATACTCCGATGAGGATACCTGTCTATTATAGACACTTCCTATATTGGAAGGATATATTTAACAAATCAGAACGGTCGAATATGTTCAGTTTGCAAGCTGACCTATAATTAAACATCTTCTTATTGTTGCTAAAACTATAGATATTCAATAAATTTGTGATTATCAAAGAAGTAGGAACCCTTGTATTGCTTAATTTTGTTACTGTTCACGCTGTTCTGTACGTGCCCAGTCTCACCTAGTATAACTTTATTTATTTTATAAGACATATACAATCTGAAGGCATGTATTGAAGTGCGCCTCACAGCTGGGCGATTTGCAAGTAGTGATTCAAGACGATATCGGAGGTTCGAACAATCCGTGATGGTATCAAAAGCAGGGAACACGCTTGTTGGTCTCTTACGTATGGCGTTCGGACGAGTCCATCCTCGCGCACATTTATGCAAATGCTCAGGACATATGTAAGGCCGCATGTAAATAAGAGCTACATGTCTGGTAAATTTGGCATTGCAGTATTCTAGCAAAAAGCAACCCAAGGATAAAGGGGCTTGTTTCATCTGCCACATCAG
>CALYDF020007468.1:0-12476 GCA_944474145.2 Dicrocoelium dendriticum | reverse complement strand
GGTCGTATACCTATATGATCAGCGGTAGACCTCTGTCGGAAGCCATAAATATAGGCATCGGACTGGAGCATAGCTAGAAGCGAAGTAATGCTGTGAGACGAGCAACAGTCAAGAATGGAACTGAGCCATCTAAGACCAATATTGAAGTGATGCACCCGAGTTGATCGCTCTTGTGCTGCGGCAGGCTGTGCTCATAATGCCTGAAGTTCGTGTTTATTGAAAAAATAACGTTCGACGTGCATTTACAACAAGCGATGGCTAGTGTCCGTGCAAGCAGAATCAAGTCTGAAGCGCCACCCAGCTGAGTTTCTGAGGAGTCTGATTGACTTAATTGAACATTCATATCTCCGTGACTTAGTGTCATAAGCTTCTGGCTGGTTGGCGTAAGCTGCTTGTGGCCGTAGGTGTGATCCCCAGCAGGGGAGCGAGAGAATGCGCACCATTGGCGAGCCCCTAGAGGGTGAAACCATCGTGTGATGCTTTATCTTTTTAGGGTTGTACTGATTTAGGTTGTGAGCCGCTAGGACGAACCAGTAAAATCTCATTAAACGGTCGTTTAACGCAGTAGGATGCTATCAGGACGGTTGGGATTCTTATTCATGGGTCTGTGCTCAAATCCTAACTGCAAGTGCCTTTGTAGTTTGGCTGATATCTGGTAGGGACACCGTGTGAGCAATGAGCATGTTTGAATCCCTGTTTATGGCACAGGAAAAGGAAGTTAACCGCTCAACATCGTTATTTCACGCACCGGGCTCCGATGACTGGGTCAATTGTTGCGCATGCCATCATACTGAGTCCTGCATTGTTTGCGCAGGGCGTATGGATGGAAGGAGAGGTGGCTAAGCGGTAAATTGGTCAATAGGAGTAAAGACCCTTAGTTCGAAATTGTCCTTGGTCGGAGTCTCTCGGCTCTCTGGTTGGGATCCGAGATACCATGAACGCGTTTGACTGCATTCGCTTTTGGTGTGGATATAAACCGTTCCTGAGGGACATTCTTGTTGTGAATTTCTTTGTTTCTCTCCCCATTTCTCTTAGTCTCCCCTTCCAATCACGATCTAACTTTTACGCACAATGTAACCATTTTTTGTGTCACCATAACTGACTTCTAGCTCTAAAGGAACGACGTCCATCCGTTACTGATGGCTCAGCTTGCGTGCCGCTGTGGCATATTTTTTCCCTTTCTTGTCTTTTAAGGCACAATAGTTGAGGTGTTTTCCACCCTGGCTAACGTATAGAATGATGATGATGATGATGATGACGACTGCGAAGCAGCGTCACTTTGGCATTGCGTTACTGGGAGTCATATTTCGGGAGTGAGGATCCACCCTCACTCTGACCCAAAACCTGAACGACCAGGCGATTGAATCGGTATGACATCTCTCCTTTGCCAAGGTAACCAGTCAGTGCAACTCACTGGATCGTTAAGACACGAAAACTACCACGCCATGTTAAGGTCTAACTTCATTGCTTTAATCCCTTACCTACAACTCATGAAACTATATGGTCAAACACAAAATAGTTGCAACATTCCGCTTGTGGTGTGTAATGCGTTTTATTCTTTAGTGCAGTGAATGATACTTTATTGTGTGGGGATATTCTGGTGTTGTTTCTCCTAACACTGGTACCTTACAACAGATTTTTTTCCTCGTTTCGACTCATCGTGTTAACATGGCCTGCGTTGCGAGTTTAGCTCGGGGCGTAATGGTTAACAGCCTCTGCCTTGATCATCAAGCAGCAGATATGCGAGCAACGCTTCGCACGGCGGTTACGAACTCAAAATTGGGTTTGGAATGACCGCCGTGTGGCGTGATTGCAGCAATCACTATCGAGACTCCGGTTTACTTTGAAGTAGACCTCAGTCATTCCGGTCACCACGACAGTATTCCAATTGGAGAGGTTTCGTGTCACTCCTCCTAACCCTGACACCACGCTCCAAACCGTACTTTGATGCCTTATGATGTTTGTGTCTACGTACAACTCAAGGCGGAACCACTGAAGCTTCAAATCTACACTGCTCATGTTTTTTCGGTCGCGGATGGCTACTTTGGTTCCTTTCTATTTTTTGGCTAGCTACGGAGCCAGCTCATCACATCTTCAGCCTTCGATTTATTTGATTTGTATAATTTAATGTGCGTTTAAAGTGTCTGATTTGCTTTGGTGGGCCATCGCATCTCGTCACCATTTTTCGTCTTTATTACACATTGGTATACACGTTGTCGTCGATGTCGCCACTCGTTCATCTTGTCACACAGCCCTTCAAGTGCCGGCCTTTTTGAACTGTTTATCACTCGGTTTTGCATTTCCTTGGAATTAGTTGCTACTTTCGAAATGCTCCAACCAATTCATTCCATCTGTACGGATTCATGGAGTTTACGTCTCGTTTTACTTTGGTATCTGCCTACCAAACTATCTTCCCACGCGACACAGCGGGCATTTCGGGACCATATTCCAGCGTGTTTCAAAGTGGGCTTCGCTCCTTTCTGTTTTCAGCCTACAAGCGTTTCTTTTCACTCGCTATCTCTTATGCTCATCATCATTCATATTGTCATAGTTTATCCACAACCTTTTGAGCTGTACTTGTGATGTATTTCTTCTCGATTTGTCATGTTTCGTTTTCTTCCTGAGGCCGCTCCTAAACGGATGTGGTGTGTCGCAGAGATTCACCCAGGCTCCTCAGTTAGAATTACGTTACTGCGTTTTCTTTCTGTTGTTCCAGATGCCACCACCCGTTCCATCTCAAACCAAATGTTCACTTCGTGTTTGGAACTGGATGATACAGACCTGACTAGTCGACTATCTGGTGCCGATCGTTTGACTGCGCTGGAGGCGTCGAGCACACCGATGAAACGAGTGCGCCATACTTGAGTGGCATCCTAAGTTATCACCCATTATTCTGTGTTAACCGCTTGCATCTTTTCTGGACTCTACCTACGATCCCCGTACTTATTCGGCTATTTGCACCCTGTTCATGTCTTCTATGAACAGCTAGATTATCTTTGTTTTACGCAGAATATTTATTGTCTTTTGTTGTGCCCGTTGTGCAACTTCCTCAGATGTGATGTAACTTCAACACTCATATTTCATCATTCCCTTCACTCAAACTCACAACCGAATGATCTTTCTCATCCAGATGTATTTTCATCGATGGACGACACATCATTGCCTATTTTATTCACCTATTGCTGTATATGCGTGGTCTTACCATTTGCGTGTGACGCTATTTTTATTTTTAATTTTCTCGTCAAATGTGCTTGCTTGCTCGGTGCGTATTTTACATAGCCCCATTGATATCACTGCGTTTATCACTTCTTTGTACTTTTTGCCATAACCTTACTTCAATTAGGTCATCACTTGTTTCCACATCCATTTTTGAACCTGGGCCCACGATTTCATTCCCGATGTGCTTAAGTTTTCTCTTCCCTTCTCCACATCACAATCTATTCGATCTTATCGGCTCTATGTGTACGCGGTGTTCTCGTATACTGTTTTGCTCTTGTCCCAGCTCAGGTTTATCCGCAGCCCCTATCATTCATTTTCGCGCTGTCCACTATTTGTCCCATCTTCACCACCAACGGACGAACATGTGTTTTTGACTCACATGCCACGTTTTTTGCGTTCTCATTGGACCATTTCCCTTGTCTTTTCATACACGTTCTGCCCCGTCAACAGAGCCGTTTCCTGGCCTTATCGCTATTTTTACGCTTCTTTCGTCCTTGTCTTTTACTCCTCTCCTGTCCTGCTCACTGACATTTGACAAATTCGTCTGCCTGTTACGGAACGCTGTGAGCGTGTGTCCGAAACCGATGGCATCAATCCTCAAATTTTTTCGCGTATTTCGTTGCGTCTGCACTCTAGGATTGTTCATTTACACTGTGCCCTTCGTGTCATCTGAGTCATTTGTGATGTAACAAGCGCCAATATGCCTCATCATCCGCTCCTTACGCCTTTTCACATGCCTTGAATTTTTTCGTGTAACTGTTTCATATGACCACGTAGTATCCGCGACCTCGCACGCAAACTGCATTTTACTCCATCCTACTTGCCCGTCTCGTTTGCCTCGAGCTTTCCTTTCTTGTTCCCCGGTATTTTCGACCATTGTCTATATATTGACCGATTCATATGTGGGTGTTTTTTGTCGCTTCTTCGTGGTCGGGGAAGTCACTTGGCGACCTCTTCTTAACCGATGTCGGGATGGACCGCCAACACCCTCTTGTACTGTGAATGTGCGATTACTCGCCCCCTTAACCAACACTGTCATGGGACCACTGCAGTGCCAGCATTGAATTGAACTGGGAGCCAGCTGAACACGCATGGTGCGCATTGAATTTGGAGTAAATGAGGCACCATGCGCTCCACCACTTAAGCATAGCCCAAACACGGTGACGAGTTGAAGTGCCGTTACAGGTTGAGGTTCAGTGAAGCGTCTTCCTGTATCTGTGTTTGTGCTTATCGATACCAGTTTACCCTTCAGATCAACAACCTTGGTAGTTTATTTCGGTGTTAGCTAAGACCTATCATCATTCATCATTATACACATCAGTTAGAGGTGGGAAAACACCGCTATTGTGCCGCAATACATGAAGGAAACACATGGTTGGCGGCATCCGGTTTCGGATTTGTCTGTCACTGTAGCGAGCCACAGGACGCATGCGCCCACAGAGGGACCATGGGTGGCTTGCGCTGCATCACCCACAGCTCCAACCACACACCCCTTTCCCAGTGTAAACCCGAAGGAATAAGACCGGGTGGCATGTGCATGGGAGCCACGTTTCATCAACGGAGCCGGCCCACACTCCTTCACAGGCAAACACAAGCACGCTGTATTTGGGGAATCAATCGCACACAATGCGGTGGGTGGACCGTAGTCCGCTCCACACTGAGTGCATGGAACCACTCTTTGATCCTAGCACGGCCACAAGGACCATGCACCCCGTCCCCTTCAGCAACGACCAACTGTCTCCTGGAGCCAGTATGGACGAGGTAGTGGGTAATAGACAGGTAGGCACCTTGTCAACATGCATATCAAGCGCAGCCACACCGGGGATATCAAACGACAGCCAATCACTTGAGAGAGAGAGAGAGAGACAAAGAAAATAACTCGATTGATGCATAAGGAAACAGTGACATAAACCTTAAGTTAATGAGCATATGAAATAAGTTGTTTACAAACAAATCCTAGATAAGTTCACGAGGTGAGAAAGTATACTATACGGAAATGCCACGAACACAAAAATGTTATGGAAATCGAATACAATTGGCTTAAGCGAGGTGTGCAAGTTAATGGAATAGAGTACAGGTAGACATTTATATGAGAAAGAAAAGCATTAAGGCAAAATTGAAAACCCACCACCTGAAATAAAGAGACTTAGCATGCAAGCACGCGGTTAGTAGATCGGATGCAGCATACCTACAAACGCTGCGCCGGTTCGGCCTATGTTCTCTGCAGAACCCGTCGTCGCTTCGGTAATAGTCCCGAGTGACCTCGCTCATGGCTCACTAAGCCTGCCTGACTAAGGCACTCGCGACCGCATGTTCTACAGCACCATGCGCTTGATGTCGATGGAGTACAATTCATCGGTGCTTACCGCTTCTTCTCTGCATGCATGAGGGCTTTCTCCCGCACTTCGGTAACTCCATTCGCGATCAGATCTCGCCATGCACCACGATCAACCGCCTTCGATTCCCATGACCTGCAATCAAGATTAGAACGTGTGAGGCTCACTTTAATCATGTCCTGGTAACGTAACTTTGGTTTCCCCACATGCAGCTTCCCAGTACTCAGTTGACCGTATAAGAGTTGTTTCGGTATCCGCGTCGAATCCATACGGCTCACATGACCGAGCCATCTCAGGTGTCTCAATAAAAGTGTGCAGTCCACTGCATACATCCCACTTCGGCGCAAAACTTCCGTGTCTGCAACTCTGTCGCCCCAGCCGATGCGCAAAATCCGTCGCAGACACTGCTGATGGAACCGCTCGAGATATCGCACATCCCGCCGATACATGGTCCACGTTTCACTGCCGTATAGAAGAACGGACAGTACCATGGATTTGTACACCATCAGCTTCGTGCCAATGCTAAGCTGATGGTTGTTCCACACTCGGTACTCAAGCTTCCCGAATGCTGCTGCTACCTTCGACACGCGAATACGCAGCTCACTGTGTAGCTGCTGATCAGTCGACATCATACTCCCAAGGTAGCTGAAACGGGAGGTGGTTTCCAATACTTCAGCACCAATGCTGATTCGCGGCAATATTGAAGATTGCACCTCCGGTGAAGGCTGAAAGAGGCAGACAGTTTTGCTTGTGTTGATGGTGAGCCCGAATTTGGCCGCTGTCGAAGCCAGAGCACTAGTCATGTGCTGCAACTCATCAGCGCTGTGTGAAAACAACGCACAGTCGTCAGCAAACAGCAACATACGGATAGTTGTCTCACAGACTAGAGTTCTCGCACCGAAACGACGGATGTTCAGCAACCCACCATCAATACGGTGCTCCACACGAACACCGTAAGCACAAGCGGCATCAAAAGTACAAGACATCATTGCATGAAGATATATATTAAACAGGGCAGTAGCTAAGCCCCAGCCTTGCTTCACACCAGAGACAACCGCAAAGTCATCCGAGGTCTCTCCACTCAGCTGCACCCTCACTCGCATACCACTGTGCAGACATTCAATTAAACTTACAAACTTACGCGGGCAACCAAACTTACCCAACATCAGCCACAATGCCTCGCGGTTCACCGTCTCAAATGCCTTGGTGAAATCAACAAAAGCGAGTACAATGGCTGGTGTCGTTCTCTGCACTTCTCTTGCAACTGACGAGCCGCAAACACCATATCTATAGTGCTGCGACTTGAACGGAATCCGCAGGGCTCCTCCGCCACGTTAGGTTCCACAACCTGACTGACGAGGCGGTTGAGCAGGATTCGGGCAATCACCTTGCCCACACAACTCAGCAAGTTGATGCCACGATGATTCGTGCAACATTGCTTGCTACCTTTGCCCTTGTACAGTGGTAGCACAAGGGCATCCTTCAGCTCAGGAGGCACCTCCTCCTCAATCCATACGCGTTGCACCAAGTGGTGCAGCGCAGTGAAGGAGGAAGGAAACACATAAATATAATACAATACACAAAGGAAAAATAGATACAACAGTTGCATGCCAGCTGAGCTACCAGCAACGGATAGGCATCGTTCCGGTAAGCTTCCTGCCAGCTACTAGGCAAAAGGAATTTTTTTTGTTTAACCCTAGGAAATGAGATCGTAGATGGAGGGGGAGGCTAAAAGGGATGAGGAGGGACAAAGAAACTCACAGCACAAACGCCACTGAGGTCGGCTGCTTGCCATGTCAGCAAGTGTATCCAGCCAAAAGTGTTCACCATCTTTCGGACCCCAACCAGGGAGCCATGACGCTCCAACCGAGGCTAGCTCCGAAGTGAGGGACTTGATTCCCCTGGACCAAGTCATCGCTTGGCCACCTCTCCTCTTCTTCCACCCACATCCCCGGTGAGCAAACAACGCACGTCGCGGGAGTCTGTGGGCTTGCATGCGTAACACGTGGCCGAGCCATCGGAGCCTGGTGCGTGAAATAACGGTGCTGAGCGGTTCAGATCCTTTTCATGGGCCGTAAACAATGCGTCGAACACGCTCGTTACTCACGCGGTGTTCCCACCAGATGTGAGCCAAACTGCGAAGGCACCGATGGTCGAACGTAACTAGCCTCTTCATGTCCGCCGACCTTCGGGGCCAGGTTTCGCAACCGTACAGTAAGGTCGAACGTACCGCTGCATTGTACACTCTACCCCTCAGGGCGAGAGTGATGTCGCGCCGCCGCCAAAGGTGGCGAAGGTTAGCAAAAGCACTTCGAGCTTTCGCTATACGGTTCGTGATCTCGTCTTCGATCCCAAGGGCGCTGATACGACTTCCCAGGTACTTGAATTTCTGAGCGACTTCTAGCTGATCCCCACCAAGGGTTAGCGCAGGAGGCTATCCCTGCCAATCTTGGAGGAAAGCTTTGCACTTCGATGGTGCAAAGCAAAGCCCGAAGCGGCTGACAGCCAGTGCTAATCTGTCCAGCGCGGTTTGGCACGTCTGGGAGCTGTCACAGATGAGGGCAATGTCGTCTGCATACTCCAAGTCAAAAAGTCGTTCTCCTGGGAGTAGCTCCACACCTTCCAAGTCATGTCCTGTAAATGCAAACTCCATGACTTCGTCAATAGCGAGGTTGAAGAGGAAAGGTGACAGCGGGCATCCTTGTCTCACACCGCTGGAGATATTAAAGTGTGGCGACAGCTTGCCGTAAACCCTCACTCATCCCATGCTACGCGCATATAATGATCGGATAATATTCACATATTTCTCGGGCACACCTTTCCTGAGTAAACAATTCCAAAGGGCACATCGATCAACCGAATCCAAGGCACCTTTGATGTCGAGGAACAAGACAACGGTCGGCCGCCAATATGTGTGACGGTGCTCCAACAACTGGCGCAAGGTGAAGATGTGGTCAATGCAGCCACGACCTCGACGAAATCCAGCTTGCTCTTCACGAATCTGGCTTTCACGAGCGCCAGTCAGTCTGTGAAGAATTATGGAGGCGAGTAATTTGGAGGCGATGGAGGTCAGACTGATTCCTCTATGGTTGCCGCATTCCGAGCGCGAGCCGCCTTTGAAGATGGGAACAATAACGGAGCGGCTCCAGTCGGTTGGGACAGTTTCCTGCTCCCACAGTTTCACTAGTAATTCATGTAAAGCATCAACAAGAGCAGAGCCTCCGAATTTGAAGAGGGCTGGAGGAAGATCATCAGGTCCCGCGGCTTTGTTCAACTTCAACAGTCCGATCTCACGTTCGACTTCTGAGCGAGAGGGTGGATCCAAAAGGACAGCCCACGGAGCAGGGCGATCACTGGCCGGCGAAGAATCGAACAATTCTAGCCGATTAAATTGCTTTTCAAAATGCTCAGCCCAACGCTGCAAACGTTTTGGCAAATTGTGGATAGGCTGTCCACTCTCATCACAAATTGTTTCACTAACACTAGGTCTCCTGTTGCCCGTTTCCCTTATCAGACGGAATAACTTACGATGGTTGCCAAGGTCAGCGGCCATTTCCATCTCTGACGCACAATGAGACCACCAGGATTCGCGGTCTCTCTTCAGGCTAGCGCGGAGTTTTGCCCGGAGCTCTTTGCGAGTTTCATTGTGTTTGCTTCCAGCCGGGATATGCCGGCGAGAGTCGATAAGTTCCAGAGACCGAGAAGAGACCCAATGTCCATGTTGGCTTCTGGACATACCACATGAGGATTTGCCTGCTGCTAGTAAGGTCTGGCGAACATGTGACCATCAACTGTCTCGCGTGAGCGATTACTCAACTCGCATGTCAGCGTACTTTGATACGCCTTCAGTACAGCTGGCTTTGTCAGTTGGCTGGTGTCAATGCGCTCACAGCGTCGTCGTAGGCGTCCGCCAAAACGCATCCACATGTCAGCACATACAAGTGCATGATCGGTGTCCACACATGTGCTCCAAATCGAGCGACAGTTCGGGACGCAGTCTCTCCAGCAAGTGCTGCCTGTTGACCGATCTGTAGTAGTGTGCGTACATTAAGGCATGCCAATCTGAAGGAGGATCGAGGACTCCAAATGGAAGCCGATGAACTGGAATGGACCGCTTGGTTGGACATGGGCTTGTCGACAGGAGAGGAGTGACGCACCGCGTTCACATTTGAGTTGAAATTAGAAGATAAATGCCTAGCAAAGCATGTTGGAGGAGGGCCAAGAATCGAGGGGTCGAAAACTGGGGGGATATAAGTGAAGTTGGAAGGGGACGGTAAGATTGGGAATAAGCAGACGGGAAGGCTTGAGCAGTAGCATCCAAACCCCTATCCACCCTGCTCGATGCAGCAGATAGGGCACCGTTGATTATCCTCTGCGGTGGCCAGAGCATCGGCAATTTGTTTGAGGTAAAATTCGTGGTATTGTGTGGGCAAGATACTGTCGGATTGCCCAGGCCTAGACAGGAGAACGATTAGGGTTCTCAACCAAAGCCTTTGGTTCAAAAACCTGACCGCAAGGCAGCGGGTTTGGCGTTGGGCTACAAGAAGTCCGTTTTAAGGAATAAGGTGCCACCCTCATTCCAACCCCCAACCAGGAGGCTGAGTTTGTCTGGCCTCTAACCATTGACCAATCTGGTATGAGTGACTCTGAAGGTGCAAAAGCACCATCCAGCATGGCTCAATGGATTGCTGAGGCACACAAGCCATCGCACCACGGCAAGGTCCAGCCTCATTGCGATGGAGCTAAGACCTAAACGACCACCATATCACTGCAGCAGCTACATGGAGTTACAAAGAGCAAATATCTGTTTGGACTTATAGCGTGTCCATCAATTTCCCTCCAGACGCACCAGTTCGCGTTCGTATGCTTGGACTTCATGCATGGTTACGTCACTTTCAGCAGGACACTATCACCTCTGCTCAGCGCCTCAACCACGTCCAGATTATGTTCATGTGCATTCCCCTACCCACAACCGGCGAGTAAGATCAGGTAGCATGGGATTCCACAGCAGAATAAGCACCCGTGCTGTAATAACCGATGCTTTTGGACACACAACTATCTTACTTTTTATACTACCCAAGAATTCGCTTACATTGCGAATGAAAGTATTACGCAAAGCAATGGTTTTCTACCTGTAGAACTAATTTCGTCTGTTTCCTATCGACAGCGGCAACACCAATCACCGTTTGCCCAACTGGTCAGTCAGCAGTTTGTCACCCCCGATTTCCCATTTTCTGAGGCAGCTTTCATATCTGCTGCTCGGGTACATGGCACGCCGTTTACTGTCAGTTCACGATGTATAATGAAGTTCACTCAGTGTTACGCCTTTCTCCAATCCGGGCCCACCATCTGTGTAGTTTGGATCCTGTGCTTCCCCCCATCTATTGTGTTTGTAGTGAGTCCGAACCTACTCCTCGTCGAAACTAGTCTCTTCATCCTGTTCTACAGGGCACCCTAGGTGTATACAACAATGAGCGGCTATTCACCTACCACAGCGTCCGGATTATTTTCACACGCACTACACTTTTCACCCATTGCGCAACAGATATCGATTGGTCCACTGTCGATGTGGTACTCTAGGTAAGTATGATTTTTTCGTGTTTCGAATGCGAAACCGTCTCTAGGCGACTTCAAGGCAACCAAACAAGAGCACCTTAACCCTCATGTTACCACGCTGACTTTTGGTCATCAAGTTGTCTGATACTTTTCACACCAGACACAAGGACTCACATCTCACTGTATCACCCTCCTTGTGCAGATCCAGGATTCATAAGTGCTAGGGCCTGCAACTCATGCTACAAGAACTATGTCGCTTGCATTGCAGCCTGAATGAAATCCATACTGCTGCCACATCGATAACGAGGTTACATATAAACCGATTGGTTACTTCGGACATAGATTTATAACTTTGCGCCAAGTTAATTGTCGACATTTTCCTCACTTCAATCCCGATTCCTCTCGGATGGCACTTTTATGCACACGCGTTGTACCGACTATCATTCAGCATACTTCATCGAAAGGTTGTCGCTCTACAGTGACCTTGGCGGCATTCCATCAGAATCGGAGATATTACCATGTGTCTGATGGGTTGGTTCAATAGTTCAATGGTGTATGGTGGGATAAACAGCAATAACTTTACAAGACCCACAGGATGGCAAATGGAAGCAAACAAAAGTTTCAGGTGTGACACAAAATATCAGTAAGTTAGACACTGCAGTTTGTCATACCGTTATATAATGTGTATCATGTAAGTGCAAGTCCAATAGTCTTTCGAATGTCTCGATGTTTGTTGCGTTCACCACATGCGATGGCAGTGCGTTCCAGTGCGGACAGACACTAAGAGTAAAAAAAAACTTTCTACAATCTAAACGGGAATATTGAGTCACAAGTTTTAGTGCATGGCCCCGGCATCGTTTGTCGGCAGATAATGTTAACAACGACTTACATGGATGGTCCTCTTCTCTTAGTATCCGGTAAGTGAGGATCAGATCACCGCGAAGTCGTCGGTATTCTAAGGAGTACAGACCGATCGAACGAAGGCGCAGTTCGTAACTAAGGCTCGATAGACCACGTGTTGCCTTAGTGGCTCTTCTTTGTGGTTGCTCCAGGAGACGAATGTCCCGTTTTAACCACGGACGCCATGCCTGCACCGCATACTCGAGGTGGGGACGAATGTAGGCGTTAATCAATAATGGCACGAGTTGCCGCTCGAAGGTACCGAGCGCTCGCCTCAAAAGCCTCAAGTTTAAGTTCGCTATGTTAGCTGCCTTTGAACATTGGAGCGAATTACCCAGACCTTCTTGCACGATGACCCCTAAATCTCTTTCGTTGCTCACCTGTTTTATAACGTGCTGCCCCAGGTGATATGTGTTGCTGCAGTTACTGCGCAGCGACAACAGGTGACACTTCGGGGTTCAGGGG
>CALYDF020007467.1:0-12493 GCA_944474145.2 Dicrocoelium dendriticum | reverse complement strand
GAACAATGGAACAATGGTTTATGACGGGTATAAAAGCAATGCTTGACAGGTCCCGTAGGATGATGAGAATTAACATCGTAAAATTAAAAAATCGTATCGATGAAAGTACGTGTGAAATGCATGACTCACCAAGGGATTGGAGATGCACATAAACAAGTAATCCAATAGGAATTTTAAGTGGATTCCGTCCACGTTCGTTGTTCACTAATACCATCATCCGATGGTCGCACGTTATATCACATAGTGCAATCGTGTCAGAGTTTCGTCAAGGCGTTTTTTGAAAAGGGATAGGGTGGGAGCGTTAATTACATGTTCTGGAAGGGCGTTCCAAGGTTGTGACACTCGGAGGGAGAAGAAATTGCGTCGACATTCCAGTCGACTGTACTGTGTGATCAACTTAAACTGATGACCTCTTAGGGATGCGTTTTGACTACGTTTCAAAAGGGAATGACACGTGTGGTTGGGGGTTCTCAGTATCCGGTACACCAATATGAGATCGCCTCTCAAACGACGGTAACGTCCACTGTATAAGTTAAGAGTTTTCAGCCTGAGTGGGTAGGGAAGGCTGGAAAGACCTTTGACGTATTTTGTCGCTCTGCGTTGTGCAGTATCGAGTGCAGTGAGGTGGCACTTCTGCCATGGTTGCCACGCTTGAATAGCGTATTCTGTGTGCGGTCTAACAAAAGCGCTAAGCATTTTCGGAAAGATTGAGGCGTCAAACTTCCCAAACGCTCTACGCAGAAGGCCAAAGTGTTGGTTTGCTCTCTTGGAGGCCTTTTCGGTCTGCATTAAGCACCCAAGATCTTCTTGTACAAGCACGCCAAGATCGCACTCATGAGAGGTCCGCTGTAGAATGTCAGGTCCTAAGCGGTAGTTATACGCACTCTGATGGCGTATGCTCAAGATTTTGCACTTTGTGGTGTTGAACTGTAGCATGTTCTCGTTTGACCACTTGTATGCTTTGTCCAAATCATCCTGCAAGGCTGTGTGATCCTCTCCTGAAGCTATGGCACGCCATATCTTTAGGTCATCTGCAAACAGCAGAAAGTTGGAAGATAGTGCAGCTGCAAGATCATTTATGAAAACAATGAACAAGCGAGGCCCGAGTACCGAGCCCTGAGGTACGCCACACTGAACTTCGATTGGTTCCGACAGGGTATTTCGGACTCTCACATTCAGGTGACGTTGAACGAGAAATTCGCCTATCCATCCTAGAATAGGATTGCCGATACCACAATGCTGCAGCTTGTTCAGTAAAATCCGATGGTCCAGTCGGTCGAATGCCTTAGAGAAGTCCAAGTAGGCTACATCCACTCCGACTTCGGCGTCCACAGACTCTGTCCAGTTTGAACGAGCAATCAGCAAATTAGTTGTGCAGGACCTGCCTTGGCGAAATCCGTGCTGCTCCGGAACGAGGATGTTGTTTTTCTCCAGGTACTCCATGAGGGCCTCGGCTACAATGGACTCCATGATCTTGGAGATTACCGGAAGAAGGGTAATCGGACGATAATTAGTTGGATCTGCACGGCTACCATTTTTGTGGATTGGAGTGATGATCCCGTGCTTCCACATCGTTGGGACGTGCATCTCGTTAAGGCATCGCTGAAAGAGTGTCGCCAAAGGTTCAGCTAAGCTCGTGGCGGAAACTTTCAGCGCTTTCGGCCGAATGCCGTCCGCACCCGGGGAGCTAAATTCGCGCAACGACATCAACCGCTTCAATACAGCTGCAGTTGTGAAGGAAATGTGGTTAAGGCCTGATGGCGGAATAAGTTGCCTAGATATGGTGCAGGATGTTTGCACACACTGGAAAGTGCGGCCGAAGTGTTGTCCTAGGACGTTCGCCGCATCCTGTGCCGTATGTGCTAATCCGAAAGCTGTGCGCAGAGCCGGAATTCCGCGCTTAACGCGGCGAAGCTTATTTATGTGTCTGTATAGTAGCTTTGGGTTAACGCAGAACTTTGACACAAGATCTTGTTGGCTCTTTACCTTATCCTCCCTGACGAGTGTGACACAGTGGTTTCTTTGTGTAATATAGGTGTTCCAAGTATCCTCGCTCGGAGAGGCTATATGGGCGCGCCATGCCAGATCCCTCAATCCCATGCATTTCCGGGTCCTGCTTCTGAGAAACGACTTCGCCTTGTCGGGTCGGGGGATTTTGGTTTTAGATGCCAATGCTACGAGCGTGTTGAATTTGTTGACAAATTTCCCGCATGCCACTTCTGGGGACCACTCAGTTAAGAAGGACCAGCTCGTAGCACTAATGAGTTCTGCCAGGTTATCGTAGTTGGTTACGACGTAAGATTCCACGTTGCTTTCATTAGGATAATCTGCATAACACAAATATTGGAACACTAATGTCGCATGATCGCCAAGGCCCAAAGAAGTGAACGTTGTTACCACATCGCTCATGGGGTCCTCATTTATGAAAACCAGATCCAAGATGGCGGTTTGATACCTGTCCTGAAACTTGTTAGAGCAGTGACATGGTTGTTCAGTGGAAAACCAGCGATTAGTTCATGCAGTTTCGCCTTGATTTGTTCAGGATACTTGACCGGGGTTTCTAGGTCGTACAGATTGAAGCCCAACAGCAAGCAAACGTGGCTGTAAGATCATTTCGGTACTTTCTGCACGGCGGAAGCTAGGGCCCGGTCCATTACTAAATTGTACATTGGGGGACGGTATACGATGGCCACCAAGCATATATATCGCCTTGACTTAGGTGTAGGCAGCACCATAAGTCGACCACGGTTTGTATCCCCAAGTCGGTTCCGTGGTCGATTAGAAGGTCATAACGGTAGTAAGGAATTACACTGACTCCCTTTTTATGTCGGCCGTTGCACCAGAATGGTATGCGAGGCAGTGCGAACTCAGCGTCGGTAAACAAGTCGTTCAACCTTGTATTGGCTAGCATGATGACGTCCCAACACATTGAGGTTTGACGAGATCAAAGCCTCATCAATTTTCTGAGAAGGCCTTGCACAATTGTATACAAACAATTGAGATCAACTGACCCCATAAGCTACTTTGAACACACGAACGCTTCCCGTGAAATTAAGCCGACTCTAGTGGTGCCTGCTGACAGTCGTTTTTGGATGTATTTCTTGTCTACTCCCAGGGCCGTTTCGATTTGTCTATCTAAGCCCTCAGAAATGAATTACAACGGACTGTCTGTCCCTTCAGTTTCGGACGGCTGGGAAGTTACACGGCGCCGCTTTTCGGAAATGCAGACAGCTGGGCTTGAGACAACTTCGCGCTGGTTTTGTGTTTTCTCAGCCAATAGTGGCCTGGCCTCGACCGCCTTCAGACTTGACTCCAATGACAGTTTGGTGCGCAACTTTTGCCAAATTTCGAGCACTCTTTCAACCATTTGTTTGATGTAGAGTAAGACTTTCAGCAACTTTGGATCATATCCTTTATAGTTGTGTGATATGGGTAAACTTGTCTTTGAGTTGGTAGTCACGCCGTGGAGAGAGAGGGCTTCACGGATGGACCGCCTCTCTTCCAAATCATGAGCTTGGGCCTGCGACTCGTCGGAAGGCTGAATTTCGAGGTACTATGGACAAATATCGATCTTTCGTTGGTTAGCTTACGGTATTCACCTGGGTTTTGTTTTCTTTGGCGTAGCTCATTCCAAGAAATCTCAAAGAATATACGAAAGCCGCATGACGAATCACGAAGACGGTAAACCGACAAGAGGGCGGTCTCCGCTTCGTCCCCCGACTGAAATGTCGCCTGAAGTAGCCTTGGCTAGCCATGGTTAACTGGGTTTGGGTGGCGGATGATGCGTAACAAACTAGCCTGATTGGCCTGGATTCACATTGATTGGCGTATGATTTCCAGTGTTGTAGATCGTCAAGCAGTTCAACTTTGATAGAGTTTGCCTTTGACGGAGGCAGATTAAAGTATTTTATCTTCCTCACATTTTGCGTCTTCTTATTGTCCGTACCTTTGGTTACGATAGTGCTTCCTTTTACTGGCGGCGTGGTGGGCGGTCTTCGCGGAGGTGCATTGCTATTCGTGTCATCTCCAACACTCTTTGAAGTATTTGCAGCTACGCCCTTTAACCTTGCCATTGGTTTGTATGCAACGACGACGGATATGTAAGTTGTTCGACGTTCGCTGGTATTAGATAAACCCTAATGCAGTAGTATCACGTGAGACAGACACACCTCCGTGAGCAACTATACTCTGTAAAATTGGGGTCACTAGGGTTGAAAATCCCTCGCTGATACATCTCTTGCTAGTTCTCGAGGTTAGCGTTGCTACCTGTACTCTGTTAGCTATACATTGCTTTTGGCTATTCTGTTCCAACTTTGGACAAATAGTTGGGCAACGGGAATCGAGTTCCGATGCAGCTGATTCCGATGCGGCCGCTATTCCAGTAGTCACACGCTGCACAATCGCTGTCAGTTTGGCATATTTCTGAGCCAGCAAGGCAATACACCTAACAAGTGGGTTGCTCATACACACTGTGCAGAACCGACTGACAAAGCGGCCATAATTCTCCTTATTGATATACAGAAAACCTTTGACAGAATGCCGCACAACAGAGGCAATTAGGTTTGAGCAACCGAGCTTGACTGGTCGGCCCGACAGTCTAACCGTGGCACATGAGACGCAGCAGATCCGCCCGAGCTAAAAAACCTCACGCGATTGAACTCTGGATCACCGAGATGGGTCGGTAGCCAACGCTGTGTAATGGGGTTTGAGAAATTGGCCAAGTCTGGTCGGTCCGACAGGTTAATCGCGGATCGTAGAACACAGCAAATGCGCCCTAGCGAGGAAATCGCACGAGACTGGGCCGTGACCAATCAGGTGAGAGAAGACCAATACTGTGGCGTGGCAAGCATGCCAATAGCACATTACGTGTATCGAAAAGGCGGAAGCACAGATAAGTCAACTAAACCATGGGTAAGCACTGATGACCTAAAATGGCTATTAAGAGCAGGCGGTCCACGTACCAGCTGAGGATCAGTGGACTAGAGAAATACGACCAATTTGGTACCAGGCATAGAACACAGGCGACATCGAGACGAAGTCCAGCGGTAGGACGGATGATGGGGTAGCCAAGAGCCAATGAAACAGAAGGAAGGAAAGCGCAGTCAAAGGGGCTAACCAGATGACAGGCTACCCAGTGAAATAATGCGTAAGAAAATAGTGAACTTTTGCTATAAATGTGCGAGGCCTCTGACAATAAACGATCCCGCTGACCGTCACCAAGACTTCGTTTTTGCTTGCCGTCGAGTCCACATGAACATCCAATTGGAAAAGTTGAAACACTGTCCCCTTTACCTACTTGGTCAACGCAGGCAGTAGACAAGTTTTGTAAAACTTAACAAAGTTCTGGATCACGGAACCCTTGCACGCATGGTCCAAATCCTACCTTCTTGATCGCCTGCAACGGGTACATATAGGGCATCCTAAGTCTTCACCACTTAAGATCAAAAGTGCTGTGGTTCAACGTGTTGTGTTAGGTCCCTTGCTCTTCCTAAAGTATATCGATGATATAATTGAAAAATAACATTTGGGTCACATATATCTTTTCAGATGAAATGAAAATAGTTATCGGGTGTGATACCTCAGAAAACGTTTGCATAGATTTGATGGCTTTTGAATCGTGGGGCATCGATTGGCGAATGTTTTTCTCAGCGGACGAATGCAGTGTGTTGACAGCAAAGCGTGAACTTTCACCAAATACACTTTACCTTGGTGGTAAACCCATCCCGTATAATACTACTATACACGATCTAAGTTGCCGGTAATCTAGCAGCGAATTTTTGTGAGCAAGTAGATTTCATAACGGTTTGGTCACGAAGAAGGACAAAACTCATTCTAAGGTCATCACCAATGTGTGAATTAAAAGTGTACTTGTTTAAGGCATGTATTCGCTCTGTGCTATAGTTCTGTTCGATTGCATTTACAACAGAAAAGGGACGCTATCGCGTTTGCTGGAAAAACTGCAGCGGTTAATCACGAAGGCCCTCTTCAACTCATCGTCCCAACGTAAATACCCTGAGCGATGAAAGATGCTACAGCCGTAGGAACTGTGGCTAAGAAGCATGCAGTTCGGATTAACTTTCCTATTTAAAAGCACGGTAAGAAGACGAAAACTGGTAGATGCATGCATTTCGTATTGTCTCCTCAGTACCATTAACAATAACCTGTATGCAATTATGTACTTAAATATGCGTGTGGCTGAATAAGCATGAGGTGAGAAATGAATGACGGAAGTTCCACCCCTATGTCCACGGCAGTTTTAAGCTGATAAATAATTGCTTTTGTACACACAGGGCCGGCTTCATCCGGCTTATCGCAACGGCGTCGGCGAAACGGAGGAAGCGGGGATTAGGGTGACGTAATACAAGTGTGAACGCTGATCCGAGCTCTATCCGGTGACGCGTAGTCAGTAGGTGTATACCTATTGAGGAAGCTGGCGGCTTGCGCAAGACAAGTGGAAGCACTACTCCGCAGCTATACGGGTCACCGAAGACGCACAAAAGTGGAGTACCACTTAGACCGATTCTATCAATGGTAAATGCGCCGCAGCATAAATTGGCTCGCTGGCTAGTGAAGATACTTTTGCTTTGCGACAACTGTCCAATCCATATAGTCTTAAAGATACTTTTCAACTTATCGGCGACTTAGATGACATCAACCTCTCCGATAAGATCATGTGTTCCTTGGATGTGGAATCTATATTCACCAACGTCCCACTACAACAAACGGTTGAATACATATGTGAGCTAGCTGAGCACTCTAGTTATTCGTTACCAATTCCAGTCGAATTTCTAAAGGAATCCTTACTTCTGTGTACAGCAAATGTTGGCTTCCACTTTCAGAACACCCCATATCGTCAGATCGATGGTGTGGCAATGGATAGCCCATTAGGCCCTGTACTTGCTGATTTTTTCATGCTGATGATAGAAAGAGGCATACCCACAGAAATAGCCCAGTTGCCATACTATAAGCGTTATGTTAAAGACACATTGGCCTTTTGTTCATCTGAGCAGCAGATTGTCCAGTTGGTGCAGCAACTCAACTGTGCTCATACCAACTTGCGGGTCACCTGCGAAGTGGAACAGAAGAACTGTCTGCCATTCTTAGACATCCTCATCAGTCGCAGAAATGACGGGATCATTAGAAGGTCTATCTACAGGAAAGCAACCTGGTCCGGCCAATACTTGCACTTCACCATCTTCACACCAGTGCGGTACAAGCGGACCCTTGTGAAAACTTTAGTTAGTCGTGCTAGACGAATTTACTCCGCTGATTGTCTAGCCGACGAGCTAGAGTTAATTGCAACAACACTCGTGGCAAATGGTTATCCACGTAGATTTATAGAGAGACACAGCCAACAGCGAGGCCCGAAAGACTTGGTGCATACGGCAGCCAAGAAAAAGATCTATATCGAGTTGCCATTCAAGGGTGACTTTACTGTATTGAGATCCACGAAACGTCTAATCTCTGCTACGCAGAAAATTTACTGTGCCGCTCAGGTTGTGGTCATCAATAGAACCTGTAACTTGCCGGTGCGTCCAACGAAAGAAGCTCAACCGATAGGGGCCAACTCACACTGCATATACAAATTCGTATGCGACTGCGGAGACAGTTACATAGGCAGAACCAATCGGTCTTTGACTTCCCGAATAAAGGAACATGTGCCAAGATGGGTTCAACGTGAAATTGACCAGCATCCCTGTCCCACTGCAGTTCCGTGCTTGCGCAAGCCGCCAGCTTCCTCATTAGGTATACACCTACTGACTACGCGTCACCGGATAGAGTTTGGATCAGCGTGTTTGTCGCTTTCATAGCCGTTCTTTGTGGGCCAACAGCTGCGCAGAGCAGAGGATATCCTTGCCTAACCATTCGTAGGCCTTGGACGTGGTTGTACAGAAGTCTGTGGTTAGCGCTGAAGCTTTTCACCACGTTCCGCTGATATGCGGCTTCTTCTATTCCGAGCAATTGAGTGCAGTGATTAAGTTAGGCTACATAATTGTCACTCGTTCATAGCATTGAAGCGCTTCTGTACATGCAACAAACTGCGTTGCTTGCTAACATCTACTTTCTAGTTCTGCTCCTACGCAAAGGAAATGCTGTAGACACATTGAAAACTCTTGTCTCTTATGTATCTGTATTCAGCCGACAGAATGTGTTGACGAACTCCAGCAAGGCCAATTCCGGGTGTTCTTGAGCAAGAAACGCGCAGGTTTTGACGCTGACGAGCTGCACTACTCGTTTTGATGGTTTACACCATCCTAATATTCACATTCCGATATTCCGCTTGGAAGACGCAATTGAAACTAATGACTGCAAGTTCACGCCGATCAAACGGTCAGTCTACAACTAACACATTAATCATTTGCTCCTCTTTGGTAAGCACATGGTTGAGCGCAGGTTGTTTGTTATCTGTTTTGAACCAAGTGGGTGAAGTGACGTGATTGTGAAGGGGAACATAACTACGAACTCCTGCAGATCGGCTTGTATATCTTCTCCGATTGTGGCAAGGGTTTCTAAACAATGTACGTTGAAATCATCCATGGTAAGGATGTGAGGGAATCTACCCTTTTGGGTGCTTCTTAAAGCAGCCGCAAAGTGGCAGTCCGTTTTGGGTGTAGATTTAAGGGACGGTACACTAAGGCAATGAGCCAAATTTCGCCATATTTTAACTGCAGGCCGCACCAAAGGGAATCTGGTAACTGCGAGTTTGAAACATCCGTGACCTCGCACTGACAGTCGCTTCGGTAATACAGAATTACCTATGCTCGGTTTGTGAACCTACCGTTCCGGATGCCAGACGTGCCTGGTGGCGAAACTTCAGCATCCGTCATTCTCGCGTGAGACCACATTTCGGTGATACTGACGATATCATATGACGCGGAGTGGTGGTAATCTTTTAGTTCGGCCAGCTTATTAAAATGACTCTGAGCATTCGTATACAAGAAGGCTAGTTTTTCGGTCTCTAGGAGCCCACAGGGGGTTAAAGGGTTCAAGTGTGGGAGATCCCGGTCGCTGTGAGGTCGGTTGTTACTCGCTTTTTGATAGGATACTGATACCTCGTCTGTAACTTGTCCAGCGGATGCGCGTCGTAATCCCCGTTTGCACTCGGTCAGAGCTGAGTAAAGGAGCAGTCAAGTTAAGCTTCTGTCTCATCGCCGGTAGATTTGCCGTTTAAGATATTTTGATATCTGAACTTCGCAAACGTTTCACAGTCCTTACCGCAGTCTAGATGGAAGGCAGTGCCGCTTTTTCTGCTATCGATCCAATACATACATTGCTGTTTGCACCGAATGAACCTCAATTTCTAGGATTCTTGGACCACATCCCTCATAACTTGGGGAGTGAGGTAGCCTTTTGAGCACTAACGCCACAAAATTATCCAAGGAAATTATCTCATGTAAGAACCGCCCCTGTTCCAACTCGTGTTTTCCTGCTTCTTGTATATTATTGGGAAGAAAATTTGGCATTACATGTTTGAAGGATGTGTTTGGGTGATCTCGCTTGCAGTTCCCTGCTTTGATGTTTATTTTCGATTGTGGCACGATTCATGGGACATCAGGATGGATGAGTACCTCACAGGATCAGTGTTGTAGCGCACATGCAGAGAGTAAAACGGTTTGACATCAGTGGAATATTTTGGGGTTCCTCGAATAAATCTGGGCTTCGTAGTATCTGTGCCGACTAAGATGTATTCGGTTTGTGGGTATGGCTTTGATGCTCACCAGAACGCACAATGAATTCCAATGTTTGTTCTCGTCTGACAACTTACCACGCAATGTAATGGCGGTAGATTCGGGGACATTTGCGTCCAAGACAATCAGGGCACTATCATTAGATTTCTTTTTCGTTAAACTACGAAGTAGGGTAATCGTTTGACTTGACCTACTGCCAATTGGCGATTCTCTGCTATTTGTCTCTTTATTCACACTAGCGGCGTTTGCAACACACTGCACTGAAAGCGCGGCCCCCAGATGACCTGTGCGGCAATTTCTGCAAAATGTAACTGAGGCCGCAAGGCATTTTGGCTCTACAAGGGACCTTTGAGCTGCGAGTACCGAGCGTTGATGTTCAGCTGCTTCATCATTGTTGTTGAAAGATGTCAGGTCAGGCATTGATGAACCAGATGTTTCGGGTGGTGTTTAATTTTCGTTGCCGTGAGTATTATTTGACTGTCGTAGCTACGGTCATTTTTCGCCCGACGCTCTGCCAAACTTGGAGAAGAGGACGGCGATGAAGAGCTGGTTGATTGTGGTTTAGGGAAAATAAAATTGCAGCATTACTTTGCTTAGGGCTACTACCCTTATGTGATACAGACTGGCTGGCATTGACGTAATCTTATCGTTCATCTACTGCTCGGCGTCTGCTGGTAACCAGCTGCAATTCTGCACATGGGTAAGCACGAGCTGTTCATGTATGCAGTGCAGAAGCAAAGGACGTCTTGGCATCCATTTTGCTCTCCTGCCTTTTGCTGAGGGTAGTCTGCACACTCCGGATGATACCATATGAAACAATGCGAGCAGACCAGACTTCATTTAACTAACCGATGACGTGCACCTATTCTTCGCCTGGAGCTCTTTTGTATGCGCAGTTGCTTTATTTATGCCATTCGTCGTGGGTTCGTGGCCAGACCCAATGAGTTGGTTATTGTTCTGTTCTTTTCCAGCTTTGATAGCGGCGAGTATTGATCAGGGGAACGTTGTGCTTACAAAGGGTAAATAAGCGGTCGGCGTGGTTGCGCTTTCCGTGAGATGGGTTATGGAAACACACTGGCTGACAAGGCCACAAAGAATGACGAGCGACTGGGACGTAGATCAACTACAATTGAATGTTAGGCGACCAGCAACGTGCCGCAAATGATGAGACAGCAGCACCAGATGGTATTGGAGAACCTCGTTTTTTACTTAAATTAATCGCCTTCAGAAAGCGTTTTCGAATGTGCGTAAAAACTGGGAGATGTATTTGAAACAGATGTCTCTTACGTGGAAATAAGCGACAAATCGGTCACAAATGAAGACGTGAATCGGGCGCTGAAGCGATATGAACAGTCTAACAACTACCCACCTTGAAGAGCTTGTAAATCTGAGTCGAGTGGTGTGAAGCAAATTGGTGATGGATAATCCATAAAATGGTAAGAGACATGGACCTGTAGGTCCGTATTGATTAGATGGGCAAAAGCGTGATCGCAAGAACGGACGCGACGAGAGTGAACTGGTGGCAATCCATAGCTTAGCAAAATGTTTGAAGCGTTGAGGCGTTAGCACTTGCTTTTTCCGGGCATTGTGTGCCCTTCTCCTTGGGCCATCCCCTTGAATCTGCTTTCACGCGCAGAAGTCGGACGTGAGATCAGACTGTTGAGATTGCACAAGGCCGAAGGGGCGGACAGATATCGCTCAGCCTCCTTCAAGTTCGGAGGACCCACTTTCGTAGATAATTTACACGGATTACTAGTGCAACTGTAGGAGCAGGAGACTGTCCTGACAAACTGGAGCCGCTCCGTTATAATCCCAATTTGCAAGGAAAGCTCCTGTCCTGAATGCGGTAATCACAGAAGAAGCAGTCGGATCTCAGTTGTCACTAAAGTGCTTACATCTGTCGTTCTCCCCAGATTACTGGCACTCGTGCAAACAAAATTCGTAAGCAGCGAGGCTGTTTTCGTGGAAGTCGTGGTTGTATCGATCACACTTTGACTTTGAGATAATTGTTGAAAGACCGCTAAGTTTATTGGCGACCCACTGTAGTCATATTTCTCGACATAAAAGGTGCCTTAGGTTCGGTGGATCCATTGGCTCTTTTGGAATGCCTGCTGAGGGAGATGTGCCCGATATATACGTAAACACTATCAGAGCGCTGGACACGCAAAGTTCGGACAGAGACTGGGTTTATCGCAACCTGTCGCCGTCCTACAATATCTCTAACGTTGTGAGACAAGGTTGCCCGCTTTCACCTTAACTCTTCGACCTTGGTGTTGACGAAGTACAGGAAACAGCGTTCGCTAGCCACGACCTTCAATTTATGGAGCTGTTTCCTAGTGGGCGACTTATTGACTCCGAGTATGCTGACGACATCGCTCCTGTTTGTAACGGATCCCACCCATACCAATCTGTAGTGGACAGATTAACACTGGCTGCCAATCCTTCTAGGCTTTGCTTCGCTCCCTAGAGATTCAAAGTCCTTCGCCAAGCTTAGCATGGACTCGTCCCTGCGCTGACTCTCGTTAGTGATGGGCTAGAATGCGTTCAGTAATTCAAATATCTATGCAGCTATGTTAGCACCCGCGGGATCGAAGGTGAGGTTACAATCATCACCATCATCATCATCATCATCATCATCATCAACATCATCATCAGTATCACCATCATCATCATCATCATCATCATCATCGTCATCATCATCATCAGCATCATCATCATCATCATCATCATCATCGTCATCATCATCATCATCATCATCATCATCATCATCATCATCATCATCATCATCATCATCATCATCATCA
>CALYDF020007466.1:0-12478 GCA_944474145.2 Dicrocoelium dendriticum | reverse complement strand
GGTTGCTCGGCCATTCATGGACACCACCGGAAAGTTACTCCCTATGGGTCATGTGAAGTTCTAACAATGCAATGTTCTCCATGTAAAGTAACGCTAACAGCGCGCAGCGGTTTAAGTGGAAGCCACCTACAACTCGGAAGAATATTGTTGGCGGCTTGACAATGGTCACTAATTAATCAAAGTAGTACGGATTTCCGGTAGCAACTCCATAACGTGCCTACTTACCGATTGTGTGCGTTTTCCAAAGGGCAAACTTCATGAGGCAACCATGAAATTGTGTGCTTTTGCAACCCTAATGAAATGCAACGTTACCTACGTAAAACGTAACTTACCCGCAGCGGCGCGTACATATGTATGCCGGCTCAACATGGTATGCGGCACAACTTTGAGGAAACCATCGGTCGCAACTTACTCAGTCAACATGTTTGGAGCTCCCCGAGGCGCCATCCTCCTGCTCACACAGAGCGCTAACCGTGCTGTCGGCATCTTCAGCAGCCTCCTCCCCTGCTGCACGACATGTATATATGCGGTAACGAGCAGATGTTCTCGTTTACGGGGTACCGACTTTCAGTTCTCGTGACATCATGCTGGTACCCCCGCATACACCGCACGGGCTGTCAAATGTGTGTTCCGTTTGTGGCGTCTGCTGTCATTGCCATTACCGTGCGATACACCAGTCCCTGCCACCACCAACAGGAGCGCTTCGCTAACTTGCGTTTCCGGTGAATTCCTGCTGGTCGAAGAACCGTTGCGCGTCCACAACTGGATAGCGGCATCGGAGGATGACGCATCCATTGCGTGGAGGATAGGCAGATTCACCCGGAATAATGGTTGTAGTTTTTCAACTTTGGCGGATCGGGCGAACACCTACACATTACTCTGAGTAGCCAGCAGCTCACGTGTGCAAGCCATTACGCCCATTGTGCGGTAGAACTCCTCCGTGCCCATACTCAATACTGGCGCCTTCAAATCAGCAAACATATCCCGAGTGAGGCGAACTTTTGTGGCCCGGTCAAGGACTCCAACACTACGGCATCGCATCCGCGCCAGCTTCACTGTTCCTTCCCTGTCCTCCGAAAGGACCGGCACCGATACACTTTCCGCTGGCAGCAACCAACGGCAACCGCGAAGCAGCACCTCCTCGCCGTACGCGTGTAGGCTTGCCACGTGAATGATGTACGCGCAGTGAACGCACCACTGACGAGTAAGTCGACATACGCATGCGCTGCCATTTTTAATGACGACAAGGTGCATGCCAAGGAGCTTGTCATCCGACAGCCAATACCCGCCGTCTGGGTTCACCCTGCGAACGCGCACTCTAGCACTGTGCCACACGTACTGCCGCCGGGCGTAGGGCGGCATGCTCCTCAAAATCACCTACCCACTGCTTACACTCTGCTCAGCATCGCACATACCAAGCTGATCTCTCGAGAGCAACGTTTCCCTAATCTCCAAAATGCTAGTATAACGCTGCACTATCACCTGAAACAGGAGCAGTAGAGTTGCCCGTTCACCCAGTTTCAAATGCATATTTTCATTCGCAACGCGATTTCTGTTGTCACACCAAATAATACCACTGGCCCATCAAATGCGCCGCCTAGCGAAGCCGCCACGGGATCCACGTGCAACGTAGGTATTGGAAGAATTCTAGGCGATGCACCGATATACCTTCCAAAATACGATGATGAAGTGCGCAATCGTGGGAGTACAACAACGAGCGCAGCAGTTTGAACAGAGCCCGCTTATCTTCCGTGGTACAGAACTGTAGGTGTGAAATACGCCGCTGCATGTCCAGCATGATATGTACCCGGCAGAATACGAGATTGGCAGTAGGGTAGGCATTGCGAATCGCATTCACTTCGCAGCGCAATTGTCCAGCAACAAGGTTGGAGCATCGGCAACCCCAGGGGTCATCTCCAACATACCTTTCACTGCCTCTTCCTAAATAGTCTCCGTCTCATTTGGCAAAAGCGCATAAAAGAAGCTCATACCAAGGCCACACGTCCACAAATATGCAATGCAATAGGATGTAACCGCCGGACTAGATCAGCTATATGGAGTCGGCTAAAATGACCTCACCGTATTGGCCCACCAACTCCTGCCTAAGCGAGTGCACAAAGAAAACGTACTGCATGGCATTCCTCTCAAGCACAATTTTAATCTGAATATTTCTTCGCAACAGCTGCGTAACCACTTCCACCTCAGTGACACAAGCGTTCCCATGACGCCGCCGCATGTCATACCAATCGCGCCTTGCTAAACGAATGTGATATTGCAGGCGAACAAACGCACGCATCTACTGCGTCCGTTGAAAAAGCTTTCCTTAAGTTAAGCACCATGCGTTCCTGATCCGCTGTTAGCCTTCAATGTTTCGCATACAGCCAAGTCTTTCCAACGTGAAAAGTGCGCGAACGCCACAGAAACGCGCTTCCAGTCTCATAACATTCGCCCTTAAACGTCGCTGAAATGCGAGCAGGGTAATTGTAATAGCGTTACCTGTAATAATGTTTTCCTCAAGCAGATACCATGCATTTTTCGCCTTCCAGGGTCCAGATAGGAACCCTTGAGTATACGTCGGATTACAAGCGATTCATCCACCACGGCTGCTATGCTTGAAGCGGGAAAATGATTAAACAACGTAAGGCATTTAAACCACTCAGTAAATTGATTCTAAATCCATCTCTTAACAAATCAACAAAGCCCTAAATGATTATTAAACATTCATATGCGTCCGATGGGCCCAAATATACATCCAACCACATCCCACGGTGTGTACCGAAATAACACTGTCGGTAGCTCATTGCTCGCAAGTGGTGGGTGCGACGCTCCGCAGATACGGTAGGAAAATGTCTGTGTGTTCATCCTTCAATGCGTCGTTGAACCAGGATGATGTCCGCTCAACTGATTTGAAACCGAAGAGAGGCAATGTAATACACACGAATCACATCATGGTCAACCTGTGAGTATTACGCGGTAACTCCTCTTTCTGACGTGCTATGCTTTCGAGTCTTTTAGGTAAAATTCTCGTGAAGAAAAGTGTTTGAATAGACACTTTTGACAAAATTTGACTATAGTCAATGTTTTCTTTTGAAAGCCATGACATCCAAGTGCTTGGACTGTGGTAAGAGTGTCACCTGAAGTTCAACGGCCGTCCAATGCTCACTGTGCGACAGATGGATGCATATAATTTGCTGTAACAGTAATAACGATATTAATCAATGTGTTCAGCGCACCACCTCTAAAGGCATCAACTTTCACTGCGATTCGTGTCTACCACTGGTCAGCGACAACAACTTCTGACGAACCCTTTCGATGTACATACGGCTTCCGCGCAAGCCGGCTCTAACTCGGACGGCGAGACGCTTATCTCCTCAGTGTGTCTGCCCTCGTCTGGGTGTTCTACACCGAAGGGGAAAAGAAGCCGGGCGTCCTCCACCACGTTGGACCTAACAACGTTGCCCACTGGGAACGGGGACGGGCTGATGCGTAATCCCAATTCCTATGCCGCAAACGCGAGCGCTGGTAACCCAACAAAATAGAGGAAACCATAGCCGAGAACAAGGCCTCGAAGAAGACCTCACGGACAAGGTAAAGTAAAACTCCAAAACATGGAACTAAAGGTCATCTTAAATAGTGTAGTGCAGCTTGAGTAACATGTAAGAGAAAAGAAATGCCCACCAAAGCCAGCATCAAGGGACCCAGATACGCCGCCTGCTTGCAAACTCAGCCTGCTAAGCATAAAGGTCCGAGAATCCAACAAAGATACTCCAGCTGAAAGCATTTTCGACGACCAAGCCTTCCTTACATGGATGGCCGCCATGTCTTTGATGAGCGCGAACAAGGAATATACCTAACTGCTTTTCGCCTTGGCGGAAAACAAGAGGACCAAGCCAAGTTTCGCCCGATCAACATCGTCTATCAGGATGAAGAGGAATGCCAGCGCATCCTGAGTCGTACCCCGCGCCCATGGAAGAAACCATCTACGTACTAAAAGACCTCTCCCCGGAGGACCGAGCCCGAATGAGGCAAGCTGCCTGCGAGCTGCAAACACGACGAGCAAATGGAGAAACAGTTCTACACATAGTGGATTTTTGAGAATTCAAAAGAATTCAGAGAGCACGATGGAGGCCATTTCTCCTTCTTCCAGGACCTCAAACATAAAGAACTGGCTATGGGTAATACTCGCGCATGCGCGGAGACTCAGAAACAAGCCAGATGAGATTCCACTCCCCATCTCTGAACAGCAACGGACCTAATGACGTTCACCGAAACCTGGCTGTCATCTGATATATCTGACTCGGAGGTTCATGATTCAGGATATAATCTCCTTCTATGCGCTGGCCTTGGTGGGAGGTGGGGAGGCAGAGTAATTCTCTACACAAAGAACCACCTCCAAGCCCACATCGTCGAACCCGATTGTCCCAAGGATATGTCGGAAATGTTCCGGTGTCGAATTCATGGAGGATACCAATCGCTGACTATCAGACTGGTCTATAGAGAACCTGAAGCTCCTGGTGCACACCTACTAAGTTCCGTACGATCCCTCAGCAGAGGAAAAAACTGTCTTCTAATAAATGACTTTAACAACGCCGACATAAATTAGGACCCTTTTCAAAGTGATCTCACACCTGACAAATTTCAAGAAAATAAATAAAGAAACGGCGTATTCTCGGTACGGGACAAACCTGTAAAAGTGTGATCAAATATGCATACAAGCATAGCTTCTTGAAAATGCTAAACCATTTCGTTTTAACGAAAGGTATAAACGAAAAGATGTAGTCCATATGAGTGCCCGTATTGTCAGGTAATAATTAGACCAAGAAACATGGTGGCGCTGTGGCGCGCATAACTCAGTCAGGACACAAGTTTGGGGTAATTTCGCCATGCTGTTATCCGTGAGCACAGGAGCCCAACAAAGAGTTTTGTGCAACCAACGACCATTATGAAATCGGGATGATCTGTGCTCCATCAAAGCATTATTTCTCATAAAAGCAGTTAAACAGATTGGATGTAGAAGGCTGAGGACTGCGTCAGTGTGAGGTGTTTAGCTGTGACTTTATTTTGTAGCGCGTCACATCCGCCACGTTGCGGTGTTGTAAAGCAGACATTTGTGGCTTTGCATAGGGAGAACGCTTGCCAGGCGAACTCCCACAACGTTCTGGAACATTGCTGCAGCTTCCGTTGAACAATAGTGCTAGTCGGCTACGCATCGTATAGACCGATTTTGCACTCAAATATTCGCAGTCGGTTGACAACCAAAATTATTCCTTGGTTTGCCAAATGGTTTAGTTCTGATCCGGCAGTAGTCGTTGAAGCCGGTCAGTGATGCAAAAGATTCGCAGAGTCGAATGCTAACTGATGCAGGTGAGTAACCACATTGTTAATAGAGGCCGGCTTTTAATATTATATTCTTGTCCGGCTCGCAAACCGTGTCAAGCTATCCACGCTGGACTTGTCTTGTGGACGGTGAGTGCAGTTGTTTCTTGTGGCTGAATATGTCCATAACAGGTGAAGTTGCCATTCTCCGCAACGTAGATTAGGCATTCCTTCAACTGTAAATAAGCTTACTTGTCCCCATGGCCGAGTGAAAACTCCATGAAAGGCCATCGGAAAAGCCAATTATACGAGCGCAACGCTTTCCGTGAAATAACCTCAGAATAGCTCCAGGTGACTGGAGAATCAGAATGTTTGAGGCAGTGAAGGTAATCACGTCAGAAATGTTTGTCTACGTTTGTGGAACGAGGGATCCATATAAATATATTATTCCCGGTGAGTAACTTGTTCTACTCTGCGTACAAAGCGAGCTAAACCCATTCGTTTATACCCTGTGAGGGTAGCGTCTCCAGAAAGGCGAAAAGAGCTCTATTTAGAACGATGTGTGTGTTCTTCATCTCTCGGAGAACTGATCTAGAGTTTCAAACAGCTGGCTACTAAGGATGAGTCGACCGGTCCTATTTAATAAACCATCTTGTTTTGGCGGAGGTAACTGTGGAAACCTCGAGAAAAACGGGCAACGGACAAGAGGCAGCCAAACAGAGACAGCAATGAATCAAGCAGCACTAACATGGAGTAGTGGCGCGCAACGGTGCCTATGATACAGTAAAACTTATGTACTTTTGTTTAGTATACACGGTTTGCAAGTGCATTCTTTACATCACGTCGCTGGTGTGACTCAGACTACAACAGTGGTAAAAGAAGCAGGCTCTGCACGCGCAGGATCAAGTGACCGATACAACAATATGGGTTGACAAAAGTTAAGCGAATGATGCGATTGCTGGAACGAAAGAAGTAAACCGATTGTGGTAGCAGTCCGATTGCGAGAGGCATCTTAGGTGAAACTAAGGACAACTAGCTTGAGACCGAATGCGGAAGCAACATAGGTACAGCGTTCCAAGAAGAGAAAGAAATTCAAAGCTAGGACAAGGAGCGGATGCATGCGGATGGCAGTGCTAAGAGTAATTCGTGAGAGAAAGAACGCTAAAACGATCATGGTTCAACAGTCCAAAAGCCGTCATAAACTAGGGAAAAGGGTCACATTAAGCCGAAAATGCCTTGCTTTAGGTGTCATTGTGCTACGTCGGTTTTTAGTAACAGTCAAATACGAACCTAAGATGAAGAGCATAGGAATAGCAAGAGTGGTAAGCTGAGCATACTAATGGAAGTGCTGGTCAAGACACACTTAGCAATGGTCCGAGTGCCGTAAATAATCAGAAGATAGGTCGACGCGGAGGAAACCATACGCACGAGGGTAACTTGGATATGCGCAGTGAGTGTCAGCCATGGAAATAAAATGAAGCGCTATACGAAAGAAGGCCATGGATAAGAGAAAAATGGAAGGGCCAGTTGTCTACATGCAAGTGGAAGGGCGCGAAGTCGCTTCCAGACCCTGGCCAGAAATGGCCATGATATCTGGGAGTAATGGAAGGGCAGAAGAGCTTTCAGATAAGAATAGCTTAGTCGGCGCAATGCGATTGGATCGTACAATTTTGATGAGAAAAACGATGGAGTGGTCCAGTAATACTAGACCCAAACCAAGGCAGGGAGAAGTGTTCCTCCAATATAAGGAAGTATGAGAACATAGATAATGATAAGAAAAGGTTTGGAACAGGATGAGAAAAGTTTGATGGAGTGCGGAAGAGCGCGCGAGGCTTTCCAGGTGATGTGAACAAAATGTCGGGTCAGCCTAACCGAGGTTTATAAAGTAGAAAAACTCTGAGGAAATCAGATAACAAGTGTTCGATCTGAAAAGGCTGGATTATTCGGCGCGTGGAAATAGCACGTACCATAAAGGCAGGAAGAAGGGCCACAAGGATAGAGGTTGAACAAGTGCAGCAGCCTCACGGGTAGTGGAACGAGAAAGATGAGTCTGCATACCCTATACCGCTTAAGCCTGGGTACCATATTAGCAGTCAGAGAGAGAAACCAGTCTGTGAAACTAGACCGACGCATGGCAGTAAGATCTGGCCCTCCAGTTGAAGAATAATTAAAGGCAGAGCGCATTAAAAATAACCTAGCGTCAGGAAAAGAAAGGCTTATTGAAGAAAAGTGGGAAAAGCCCACGAGGCTCTCCAGGTACTGTAAAGGGACAGTGGAGTTAGCCGAACCGCGCGAGGTGAAGTCTCAGGAATCTGCAGGAATCCGGAGAGCAGGAGGCCGATCAGGTAAGACTTGATTAGTCGGCGCGGTTTCATAAGGACATATAAAAAAGTGAAAAAGAGCTAGCATTAAAGTATGGGTAAGTTTGGCAGGCTCTAGATTTAAGGGAAACATCCTGCTTAGGCTGCGAAACGTATACCGCTAAGTCTCAGTACCATAAAAGTAGGCAGAGAAAAAGTTGTCAGGTGAGACAAGCTCACGGCAGGGAAGTAAAGCCGGTCGTCCGGTTGAAAAAGAAATGAAAACAGAACGCGATATAAAAAAGGGTTAGAGTCTGGATGAGAAGGGTTTATCGGTAAAACGTGGTAAAGTCCACCTACCTCTCCACTTAATGTAAACCGAGCCATTAGTTCAGCCGAACCAAGAGAAGTGGTGTCTCAGAGGTTTAAAGGTATTCATTGAGTAGGTGGCCGACTAGGCGGGACTGGATCAATCGGCGCTTTCGGACTGGGGTTAATATGGTAAGAAAAGGGCTATAGCACTAATGCGGGAAAAACTCTAGCATTCCCTTGGAGTAGGGGTAACAGAGTTAATTATGCGGAACATGTACCGCATAAGTCTTGGTAACATGGGAGCAGTCCGAGAGAAACAGACTAGTCCGGTGAGCCAAGAGCTCGGCAGGGCAGTAACGCCGGCCGTGTGATTGAAAACGAAAGGAAAAACAGAAAGCAAGGTAAGACAAGCTTAGAGTCGGGATGAGAAGGGTTTATTGATAAAGAATGGAAGAGTTCACGAGGCTCTCCAAGTGATGTAAACAAAACGTTGGGTAAGTTGCACCAAGCTTTGTATCGTCGAAGAACTCCGAGGGAAATCGGGTAGTGAGTGTCCGATCTGGAGAGACGGGATTGGTCGGCGTGCAGGCATAGCAAGTGCAATAAAGGCAGGAAGATGGGCCGCAACGATATACGTTGAACGAATCTAGCAGAATCAATGGTAGTAGAACAAGAGCGCTGCGTCTGCATAGGGTCAGGATGCGAAAAGTTTATTGACAAAAGTTGGAAAAAGCCCACGTGGCTTTCCAGGTAATGTAATCGGCTAATTGCGTCAGCCGAACTAAGGTGAAGCCTCAGTAGTCTGAAAGAATCCGGAGAGCAGGAGGCCGATCGGTTAATACTGGATTAGTTGGCGCGTTCGCCTAAGGACATAGTAAAGGTGAGAAAAAACCAACTAATAAACCCTTCCCATCCAGACCCTAACCTTTTCTTATTTCGCGTTCTGCTTTCATTCATTTTTTAATCGGACGGCCGGCTTTACTGCCCTGCCGTGATCTTGTCTCACCGGACTAGTCTGGTTCTCTCTGGCTGCTGCCATACTACCGCGGCTTAAACGGTGCACGCTCCGTATTTTTACTCTGTTACCCCCCCTACGAGGGAATGCTAGACTTGTTCCCTCGTTAGTGTTACAGACCTTTGCTTACTTTCATTGTAGCCCTAGTCCCAAAGCGCCGATTGATCCAGTGCCGCATACTCGGCCTCCTAATTAATGAATACATTTGGCCTTCTGAGACATCACTTCTATTGGTTCGGCTGAACTAATGGTTCTGTTTACATTGCGTGGAGAGGCTCGTGGGCTTTCCCACGCTTTACCAATAAACCCTTCTTATCCAGACTCTAACCATTTCTTATACCGCTTTCTGTTGTCAATCCTTTTTCAATTGGACGGCCGGCTTTACTGCCCTGCCGTGACCTTGTCTTACCTGACCTGTCTCTTTCTGCCTGCTTTTTCCTGTAATAAATGGCCAGCTCTCTCTTTGCGCTCCATTTTATTTTCAGGGCTGACACTCATTGCGCATATCCAAGTTACCCTCTTGCGTATGGTCGCCGCGCCGACCTCTCTTCTGATTATTTACGGCACTCGGACCATTGCTAAGTGTGTCTTGACTAGCACTTCCATTAGTATGCTCATCTTACCACTCTTGCAGTTCCTATGCTCTTTAGCCTATGTTCGCATTTGTGTATTATTAAGACCGTACGTAACATAGCGACTCCCAATGCATGGCAGGTTTCGCTCACCGTGACCCTTTTCCTTAGTTTATGACGGCTTTTGGACTGTTGAACCATGATCGTTTTAGCGTTCTTACTCTCACGAATTACTCTTAGCACTGCCATCCGCATGCATCCGCTCCTTGCCCAAGCTTTGAATTTCTTTCTCTTCTTGGAACGCTTTACCTATGTTGCTTCCGCATTCGGTCTCAAGCTAGTTGTCTTTAGTTTCACCTAAGATGCCTCTTGCAATCGGACTGCTGCCACAATCGGTTTACTTGTTTCTTTCCAACAATCGCATCATTCGCTTAACTTTTGTCAACCCATATTTTTATATCGGTCTCTTGATCCTGCGCGTGCAGAGCCTGCTTCTTTTACCACTGTTGTAGTCTGAGTCACACCAGCGACGTGATGTAAAGAACGCACTTGCAAACCATGTATACTAAACAAAAGTACATAAGTTTTACTGTATCATAGGCACCGTTGCGCGCCACTACTCTATGTTAGTGCTGCTTGATTCATTGCTGTCTCTGTTTGGCTGCCTCTTGTCCGTTGCCCGTTTTTCTCGAGGTTTCCACAATTACCTCCGCCAAAACAAGAAGGTTTATTCACTAAGACTGGTCGATCCATCATTAGTAGGCAGCTGTTTAAAACTCTAGATCTGTTCTCCGAGAGATGGAGAACACACACATCGTTCTAAATAGAGCTCTTTTCGCCTTTCTGGAGACGCTACCTTCACAGGGTATAAACGAATGGGTTTAGCTCGCTTCGTACGCAGTGTAGAACAAATTACTCACCGGGAATAATATATTCACATGGATCCCCCGTTCCACAAACGAAGACAAACACTTCTGACGTGATTACCTTCACTGCCTTAAACATTCTGATTCTCCAGTCACCTGGAGCTATTCTGAGGTTATTTCACGGAAAGCGTTGCGCTCGTATACTTGGCTTTTTCGATGGCCTTTCATGGAGTTTTCACTCGGCCATGGGGACAAGTAAGCTTACTTACATTTGAAGGAATGCCAAATCCACTTTGCGGAGAATGGAAATTTCACCTGTTCAGACACAAGAAACAACCGCACTCACCGTCCACATGACAAGTCCAGCGTGGATAGCTTGACACGGTTTGCGAGCCGGACAAGAATATAATATTAAAAGCCGGCCTCTATTAACAATGTGCTTACTCACCTGCATCAGTTAGCATTCGACTCTGCGAATCTTTTGCATCATTGACCGGCTTCAACGACTACTGCCGGATCAGTACTAAACCATTCGGCCAACCAAGGAATAATTTTGGCTGTCAACCGACTGCGAATATTTGAGTGCAAAATCGGTCTATACGATGCGTAGCCGACTAGCACTATTGTTCAACGGAAGCTGCAGCAATGTTCCAGAACGTTGTGGGAGTTCGCCTGGCAAGCGTTCTCCCTATGCAAAGCCACAAATGTCTGCTTAACAACACCGCAACGTGGCGGATGTGACGCGCTACAAATTAAAGTCACAGCTAAACACTTCACACTGACGCATTCCTCAGCCTCCTACATCCAATCTGTTTAACTGCTTTTATGAGAAATAATGCTTTGATGGAGCACAGATCATCCCGATTTCATAATGGTCGTTGGTTGCACAAAACTCTTTGTTGGGCTCCTGTGCTCACGGATAACAGCATGGCGAAATTACCCCAAACTTGTGTCCTGACTGAGTTATGTGCGCCACAGCGCCACCATGTTTCTTGGTCTAATTATTACCTGACAATACGGGCACTCATATGGACTACAACTTTTCGTTTATACCTTTCGTTAAAACGAAATGTATTAGCATTCTCAAGAAGCTATGCTGGTATGCACATTTGATCACACTTTTACAAGTGTGTCTTGTTGTACCCATAATATACCATTTATTTTTTCAACAAATTTTAGTCAGTTTTGGCGGGCTCAACTTGTAACGGAAGCATCTTGCTTTTTGTCCGGATCGTTTACCTCCTTATTCGTTTTAGCACGGGATGATGCAGAATTAAGTAGACAAGCGTGAGGCTTTACCCCTGCAAGTCGGTTGACCTGGCCATCCAGCAGGATTTGGCATGGAAACAGCAATCACATTATGTCTTGCTTTTAAATTGCGTATATAGTTTACAGCTTATAAAGCGAGAGAAAGTCAAGCAGGCTCTCGTGGGGAGCGCAACGGCTTCAAGTCCGTAGAGTCTAGACCAGGTTGTGTCTGTGTTGCTTAGGAGCAATCACAGTTAAGGAAATAGAGCCTCGACAGGGCACTGGTAGTTGGGCGTAGGATTGAGGAAGGCAGGAATAAAACAAGCGTCATAATGAAAGTATTGGGTTAAGAAAATGGTGAGGAAACTAAGGCGGCACACCTAGCGATCAGCCAACCAAACCTTGACCGTTAATCTAACAGTGATCTGAGAGAGTTCAGTGAGTAAAGGAGCTTTCAGGCGATACTTGATTAATCGGCGTATAATGCAGACAGAGATCGCAGCACGGAAATGGCAAGGGCAGAATCGAGGGCTTTACTGATTTAACTAAGCTTTACTAATAGAGTGTAAGCTAATCCAGCGAAGTTCTCGGGGTGCGGGAATCGGTGCGTTGGATATGTATTGCCTATATCATTTAGGCCTTGGTGGTATGGATGCAGCCAGAAGGCAAAAGACTGGTCATATGAGGTTAGATTAAGGCAAGGTACAAAGTTGACGGGCTAGTTAAACAAATGCAACCAGACATGACGACAATGATCGGGCAGGAGATGGATGAGAGCGGTTTTATTGATAAAGAGTGTAAAAGATACCGAGGCTTCCAAAGAAATTTGACCGGTCTATTGGGTCAACC
>CALYDF020007465.1:0-12465 GCA_944474145.2 Dicrocoelium dendriticum | reverse complement strand
AGGTTCATGAACAGCAAGTAGTTAGCGTAATCCGAGAGGGAGCGCGTAATAAGCGAAAATAAATAGGTTGCCGCGGGAGTCCTAAAGATTAATTGGTGGCAGGGCAGAGGAAGGATTGGATGCAGAAATTCTAGAATAATAAAGGTTATTGAGATACGGAGTGGCTCCTAACAAGCATTAAATTATCGCATATGCATGGAGCCGATGGCCACTATATATTTCTGAAAAGAGATTCCGAATATAAGACGTCCGACAGGTGGCGGTTGAAGAGACTAAGTGGCGGGATGTAGCCATTCCAGCCAGACGTATGCCTATAAAGCCGCTGAGTGTATAAACAGGCCAGTGAAAGTAAGTGACAGTTCAGGTGATAGGTCAACAGACCAGCAGAGCTGTAATGCAAGCAATCCAAGAGAATGAACATGGTAAGAAGGGAGCTAGCTCCGGATATCCACAAAGTTAAGTGGAAGCTATGGTGACTGGCTGCTGCTAATCAGAGATATCGGCTCTAGAAAAGAATGTATCAGTGGCTGTTGAAGCCATATCATTTAGACGATTGATCACTACTGGATACCTACGCTTTCAATGAAGAAATGAACATGCGAGCGTTGCTTGGCGGGACAGACGGTAGAAGAAAATAAGGGCTGTGGTGTCAGGGAGTAGCTCCTTGCAAGCTACATGGAGCCAACAATGACTGGTTGCTATGAAGAAGAGTTGATGCGAGTAGGACGAGCGTCACAACGGCGCGCTAGGAGAGAGAAGAGTGACCAGCAATAGAGTTCGGATTACGCCTTCAGTTACTAGTGTATCCTACGGTGGCATATAATAGGTCAACAAACCATCTGAGCTGTGACGCAAGCAATCCAAAAGAATGAACATGGTAAGAAGGGAGCTAGCTCCGGATATCCGCAAAGTTAAGTGGAAGCTATGGTGACTAGCTGCTGCTAATCAGAGATATTGGCTCTAGAAAAGAATGTATCAGTGGCTGTTGAAGCCATATCATTAAGACGATTGATCAATACTGGATACCTACGGTTTCAATGAAGAAACTCACATGCGTGCGAAGCTTGGCTAGACAGACGGCAGAAGAAAATGAGGGCTGTAGTGTCAGGGAGTGGCTCCTTGCAAGCTACATGGAGCCAACAATGACTAGCTGCCATCAAGAAGAGTTGATGCGAGTAGGACGAGCGACACAACGGCGCGCTACGGGAGGGAACAGAGACCAGCTGAGCTGTGACGCAAACAACCTAAGACATTGAACATTGTAAGAAGGGAGCTAGCTCCGGATATCTGTAAATTTAAGTGGAAGCCATGGTGACTAGCTGCTGCTAAGCAGAGATAGTGGCTCTTAATAAGAATGTATCAGTGTCTGTTTTAGCCATGTCATTGAGGCGTTTGAACACTACTGGATACCTACAGTTTCGATGAAGAAATCAAGCAGAGCTGTGACGCAAACAATCCAAGGATAAACATTGTAAGAAGGGAGCAACTCCTAGAAATCTCCGGATATCCGCGAGGTTGGATGAAGCCTATGACGACTAGCTGCTTCTATGCAAAGATAGTGGCACTAGAAAAGGAGGTATCAGTGGCTGGTGTAGCCAAGTCATTAGGACGTTTGACCACTACTGGATATCTACAGTTTCGATGAAGAAATCAACAGGCGAGCGAGAAAATGGAGCAACTGTGCGCAGATCTTAAGTTATGTTTTGTGACGTGGACAGTCCCAGATAGTTAAAGGCGGTTATTTGGTAGGTCCTGTTTCCAAATTTTTGTGGGTTTTCAGCCTTAGAGATGCTGTGGGCCATGTTCCCAAAGTTCATCCTCCGGTATATTGGTGTTAAAGAGCTCGCACATAGGCAGGGTAGCAAGGTGTCTATGTAGGGCTGATCGGAACTGTGCAGTAGTCTCGGATGCCCTTACTTGTAATGGTAGCCTGTTCCAGACGCGAGCAAATCTGTAGAGAAAGAAGTTGTTACGCAAGTTAGTGCGGGCTGTGGGCAGGGTAATGGTTAAGGGTCTGTGGCGGAGGGGATACCGAGAGTCTTCGTTTTGTTGAATATGTCCTTCAAGGTTCGTATTTGGGTTGTTTATCGTCTGGAATAAGAAGGTGAGGTTGAGTCTCATTATTCGTAACCATAAAGGTTCAAGACCAAGGAGCTTACAGCGCTCACGGTAGTTGAGAGTGGAAGGGTACAGCAGGCGCTTTGTGAATGAGCGTTGTACTTTCTCAATTGCTATTCGGTCACTCTTTCTGGAGTTGGTAAATATTATTGAGCAGTATTCCAAAAGAGGTCTAGCGCATACCTTGTATAGAGTGAGTCTGGATTCTGTTACGAGCATTTTTTGCAGATATGACCAATGAGGGATCTGGCTTTCGCTACACTATAGCTAACTTGTTCTGAGAAATTTAGTGAGCTTGAATAGTGTACTCCGAGATCCCTTACGGTTTGACAGATGGCGAGTGAGACGCTATTCAGGGTTAGCGCACTTGGTGGCACAGTGCATCTGTACGACAGAACGCTGCACTTTGTAGGAGAGAAGTCAAGCTTCCATGTGTTGCACCAAGAGTCTAGTGCTTTAAGGTCATTTTGAATATTGAGGGGACCTCTCCTTAGGTTACCCGGGTCAAAGGAGAATACGACTTTGATATCATCGGCGAACAGGTACGCCTTTCCATATTCAAAGACTTGAAATACATTGTTGATGTAAAGTAGAAAGAGTATATGGCCCAGTACACTTCCCTGGAATACACCATTTGTAACTGGTTTCGGTGAGCATTCGAAGTCTCCTAATCTCACCGATTGTGTTCGACAGGAGAGATAGGAAGAGAACCAAGAATGCAACTGGTCCGATATACCGTAAGAAGCCAATTTAGTTAGCAGTCCATTGTGAGGAACTCGATCGAACCTTTATTTCATATCCAAGAAGATGATGATCAGAGCTTTCCTGCAATCAACCATGGCGGTAACATTGTTCAGGAACTCCAGCTGGCATGTTTGACAGGATTTAGGCGGGAGAAATCCATGTTGGGATTTGTTGATGAGGTTACGATGTGTCAAGAACCGTAGGAGCTCTTCCTTGATGACCCACTCCATCACCCGTGAAGCTGGAACGGGTTAAACCCGAACAACTTAGCTGGCACCACGAGGAGTTCTTTGGCGGGTAAACCGACGAACTGAACCACATCCGGTCCTCACCTGGGTTTCGTCTGAATGAGTTATTGCCAGGGCCATATTTGACTCAATTTGCATCTGTAGCGGCTGCTTGCAAAGCTCCGGTGGTAGCGGCATGCTCGCAATCGCTTCAGCTGTCCTTACTAGTCGTTGTCTAAGTCCGTTTTGGGATCGCTTTGGCAGGCTGTAAAAGACTTTAATGCATCATCGGTTGAGATTTCATGTCTACTTAGAAGCGGGTGTTCCGGAATGGAACTGTTGGTATCCTTGACGATGCCTCGGCGCAATGAGCCTGGGAAATGCTCCGCTCTCCTCGGTGACAGACGTCAGGTCGTATGTCTGTGATACTTAGCACAACAGGTGCAAGTAAGCTGATACACAGCACACGAGTCGGACTTGAACGGTAGTCTGTCTTTGAGATGTTGAGCAACAAAGTATCCGGTCACCACAAGAACGCGTGGATAGGCTACTGGGAAGGTTTCTGTTACCGCAAGACAAAGTATCGTACGCAGTAGGTTACTAGTAATGTCTCTTTTGAAGGGAACAGGCTGAAACACGTCGTTCTTTGGAACAGGAAACAGGCTCACGGTGTTGACGGACCACGGTGATTTTTGAATGAATAAAGCAGAATACCCATTTGCAAGTAGGGGTTTGATAATCCGCTCTTTCGTCTTCAATTGTCGCCGGGCTGCAAAGCTAGGTTGCACGGTCATGCATGCAGCGGACTACGTTCCGTTTGTATTCTAAGGATACGAAAAGCAGCAAGTGCGTGTATCGACCAGCGAGCTGACCACATCTCCGATTCATAAAGTGACACTGCCTCATCACAGCGTTATACACCCTACCGCCGTCTCTATATATGTCTGAAACGCTGGAGAGCCACTCGGGCCTTGGTGATACGCAAAGTACCTTCCGCAGAGATGTGATCATCAGAGGTGACACAGTTACTAAGCTAAGTGAACCGATCTACCACTTCTAGTGGCGCTTCGGTGATAGCTAAAACGGGGTGTGTGTCGGTCTAGTCCTGCAACTGGTCTTTGCAATTTAAAATTGTAAAGTACATTCCGAACCGTGCAGCTTTACGTACAAGTCTGTGCAGTTATGTTTGCATAGGCACCCCGTCAGACCCAAGAAGGGCTATGTCGTCCGCATACACCAGTTATGTCAGTCGCTCGCCTGGCAGAACCTCCACTCCAGGATCGTCTGGAAGAACTGAGTAATTCATGATCATTTCGATCATAAAGTTGAAGAGGAGAAAAGCCATAGGCTAACCTTGCTGAACCCACTTCTCGTAAGGAACTCAGGAGAGAGTGTCCGGTAGACTCTTACACGGCATCGAAGATCATGATATTGGACTTCAGAATGGAAGGAGCTTAGCTTGAAGACCCTTCATGGCTGGGCAATGCCGCAAGCTGTCGCGATCAACAGAGTCGAAACCAGCTTCAGGACAAGGAAAACCACCATTGTCGGTATACTGTATGCACGCCTCTCCGTTAAAACGTGACGAAGTGTAACTGTGTGGTCAAGGCGACCACTGCCTTGGCAGAAGCTAACCTGGTTTTCAGTGATTCGGTCCACACAAGGACCAGTAATTCGTCGGAGAACGATACCGATTAGAAGTATTATGACAATGGAAATATAGTTACAGGCTCGATGCTCTTTGCACAAAGTACGATGATCTCTTTCATCCGAGCACGATAATCTGAAGGCACTCCTTTTGTCTCCAAAAACCTGCTAAAAGGAGCAGAAAATCCAGTCCACAAAGATTCACCGTTATCTTTCATCATCGATTGGAGGTCGTCGGGTCGATGAGCCTTGTTTCCTTTTGACACGGTGGGCTCATGTTGGCTGGCTTCTAAGGTAGTAGCTGTGGTATCTACGTCCCACGTCGCCTCAGGTGGTTTGGCACACGGCAGTGTCGCAGTTGGCCTGCTGAGTAGCTCTACAAAATGTTCCGCTTAACGGGCTACTTGACGATGCTGAGAAGGAATCGACAGTTCCTCTTGCCCAGCAAGTGTCTCGGTAACTGGTGGCTTCCTGGGACTCGTGTTCCAGATTAGGTGGGATAGCCCCTAACCGTTTTCAATAGCATTGGCTTTCTCCACCTCACGAGCCTTTACAACCCACCAAGGTTCACGATCAACTCGAGGACTCCTTGTCACACGTCATTTCGAGAAGTTGCGGATATGTTGCAATTCAGTGCCAATCGGAACCCATTTACGCACTTGGAGCAAACTGATCGAAGCTTCAAAGATCCATTCACAGTTAGGAGGTCTCAAGTTGGGTGCACAGCAAACACCCATGTTCTACAGGATAACAATACCTGCACGGAACACCGCTGGACGTACCCGCGACGCTCCCATGGGCACGGATTCATTAAAGAACAAAGAAAAACCCGCACTTCATAATCACGACACACTAAAGAACCTAGGAAACTGATCAATTCCATACAAGTTATCTGAGTCGTCTGACTTCAACAGCTCCAAACACGTGCACTCGACTCCGAAGGCGAATAGGCAGCCATGGGAAGCGAATTGGCGTTACGTGGCTGCAAATATCCGCGAGGATAATCGGTCAGAAACAATCTTGCCAATGTTATATCAACAGCTGGCAGTGTTCCAGGACGTGGTGGGTCTTCGTCTGGCAAGCGATTTCCCTACAAAAAGCCACAAATGTTTGTTTAACAATACTGCGACGTGGCGGATGTTACTCGCCACTCAATAAAGTCACCGCCCCTAACACATTGGCAAGTTGACTTACACCACATTTACAGGTTCTGTGCATATGTCGGCTCTCGCACGAACAAGCCTACATATCTGATTAGTGCCATGCCACTATTCTTATGTATTTTTCACCCGTTTCCTCATACTTCATTCACTGATCCACATTGCTTACGGGACCTCATCGGACTAGTTCCTCATCAGCATACCATATAAGTGATCTGAATACTATCTTTACCTCTCGCATTCTGTGTACATAGACTACATACAACCTTTGGGCTCTATGGGCCCACGCTGCTGTCTCCAACTGTACTACTCCCACTGTTGGTGCCGCTTATTCTGCTATCATGTACAGTAATGCAATATGCTGATCATGCCCAAAAGGCGTGTCTCGCTTTGTCGAGAATAAAATATTTGTTTATTTATTTATTCATTTATCCTGCAGGCACACATAAGACGATTCTAGTCAGCCTGCGGCTTACAAACCTCAATTATCACTGACAAATGGCGGGCCAGTTAGTTAGGTTATTGTTGAACCGCAGGCTGAGCGCAAGCTACAAGTGTGAATAAATACATAAATAGTTTATCGTCAACTTTATAGAGGCCCACCAAATCGGGCATGCTCAAAGTTTACAGGCAGTTGCGTATCACGACAACACTTTGGGTTCAATGGTGCGTAATGTAAACGGTGAAGTCACCATAAGCGCAGTGAATCGGTGCATGTAGACGGAGAGTAGCATACTCTTACACTGGTCGGGAAGGAGTTGAACGATGAGTTTAATCGACTTGTTAGTATGTAGTTGTGGGCAGTGACTTTATTCAGTGACGAGTCACATCCGCCACGTCGCAGTGTTAAACAGACGGAAGGTTAGAAGATAGGTGCTTCTTTGAATTGGGAATTATGGGACAGGCGTGTGTAATAGAGAATGGTCGGAATTCAGGCTTGTGCTTTAAGGGGACTGATACTTTTGGACTGATGTGCGCCACCTGTAACCGATGATAATTTTGCCGATTTGGGTCCAGTTCATGGAGGAAAGCGGTGGGCGCCAAGTGACGCCGTCTGAAGGTCTGTGTTGGAACCCGGCATTGCCAATATAGAGGAGCCTCGTTGGCGCTCAGTTGCAGTATTCGATCATTACTGTCTGTTCGCTGTTCGTCTTTTCTAAAGCAGCCTCCCAAGTGGTGTTCAGAGTCTGAAAAGCGGCCTACTTGAGCATTCAGGTCACCAGCAACGATCACGCCATCGGTATTCTTCGCCATGGAGAGAGGAGATGAAGGATGTTAGTATAAATCCACTTTGTTACCCTCGGAACTGCTGTCAGTAGGCACATAAACAGATGCAATGAAAAGGCACCTTGTCTTCATACGGTGCTTATTAACCCCAATAGAGTTTCGAACTCAAAGCGCACACATGCGGCTGTTCACCGATATCCAATTTATTACTTCTGCTGACGGCGATACTAACACCTGAAATACCTTGAGCCATTGATTCAGTATCGCCGGAGAAGTGAAGAATGTTGTCACTGTCATCAGATTCAGTACCACGGAGTCGAGGGTTCGTCACAACGCTGGTAGCTTGTATGCGTGCTTCGGAGAACAAGAATAGTGAGAGTTAGCGCTGCATGCTAATCTATCCGAACCAGTGTGAAAGTTAAATAACCAATGCGAAATGAGACTCGTAGCTTGATGGACAAGTTACGAGTATCGATGGCAGTGGCAGTGAGTTTGGCGGCAGATTCCTGCTCAATAAATAGGGAAGAAGAGAGGTGAGAGAAAGATAAGAAGTGGAAGACTTGTCAACGTATACGACAGTGCAGACAATCCTCTCTAGCTGTTAATTCCAAGAGATGGGTTTTGTTCGAGGCCCTCTACCTCTAGCCTTTGAATTAACAGTCCGACCCACAAGGCAGTGGGGGATTTGTTGGTTTGTTTGTGGGACTCCACCTGGAGCTTTTGACTCAATAGCCTGACCCACAGAGCAGTGGGGAGCAAGTCCTGCTCGGAAAAGTGATCACAAAGACCCACTTGGATCTGATTGAGGTCTGTCAAACAATCTGGATATTCGGAACAGTTTACATGCGGTTTATGACCGTATGACGTTACGCACCTGTAAGCACGGCCAACCGCAGGTGAAAGTTGGCAGTTATGCACCGATCTGACCAAGGCTTCCTCGCTTGATGCAGGAGTAGTAAACCACTGGGCACCGGGAGATGCGCTCCCATTGTCAGAGCGTGGCGCTCCTGCTCTAACCCAAGCAAGCTGAGCTTATAGTGCGTAGATGTGTTGTCTCCCTGTCAAGGTTTTAAAGGAATAGTGCGCTCGACCTCTTTTGAACCGAAGTGGCCATCGCAAAAAGGCTGGACCTTACCGCTGTGCGATGGTTTTCGTGCATCAGTGATCCATTGAGCCATGCTAGATGGTTCTTTTGCATCTTCAGTGCCACTCATACCAGATTGGTCTATGGATAGAGCCAGGCTAACTCAAGCTCCTGGTCCTTCAGGTTGGAGGTTGGAATGAAGGTGCCTCCGTATACCTTCAAACAGACTCCTTGTAGCCCAACGACAAACCGGCTGTACTGCGGTCAGGTGTTTGAATCAAAAGCTATGGTTGAGAACGCTAATCGTTCTGCCGTATAGGCATGGGCAACATGACAGTATCCTGCCCATGCAATACACCATGACTTTTCCTTCTAACAACTTACTGATGCTCTGGCCGCCGCGGAGGATAAGCAACGGTGCCCCATCTGCTGCGTCAAGCAGGGTGGATGGCGGTTTCGGTGATATTCCGTTACCCCGCTAAGTGCAAAGAAGAGACAGAAATCACGTTTCAGCTTAGTTGTGTACGTGAACCTATGGAACAGATTGCCCTCCGGAATAAGCGAAATCCAAAACCTGCGGGCATTCAGGAAGGAGCTACAAAGCTTTCTATGTTTTGACAAGTTACAAAGCAGCTTTCATATCTGCGACTCGCAAGACCGCTTCTTCAAAACTGACCCTGCTGTAGCTTATGAACGCCCACGGGGTAGGGCATGACATCTAAGCACCTTGAGCCTACAACTCATCCACATTCGTTGTTTTTATCGTCCTGGCGCCTATGGAACTTGAACGATCTGTCGCACCCACTTTCTAGGGATTAAGGATAGGGTTTGAGGATAGTACAAGATGACTTTGGTCTTCAACGAGCGCTTCCTGACTTACTTGAGTTCTCCTACGGACAATTCCGCCTTTAGACTGCACTATGGAATGAGTAGACACCACCACCAAGGCAACGTGTAAGGGATAATAACGGATAACGCTCATGAATTGTCTCCATCCATGACCCTAGTTCTTTTTAACTTTTCCATTACCGCAACCACAACACTCAGAAGGTCTCAGTCGTTTCAGCCGCACGCATCGTACAGGGGCTAACATTAGAATTCTGAATGTAAGGTACTTAGCAATTACTGTTTAGTTCCTGACGTGCTACGGCTCCTTAACTGACACGTGATTCCAAAGACTGCATCTACCAATTGGTATTCACAACCCTCTGGCTTTTCTTTTCCATGGTCACTTCGTCAATGTTTAAAAATTTAAAAAACAGTACAGCCTAGACTACTGACTCGCAGGTTCGCAAACCAGTGGCTGGCTAGCCGAGAAACCTCCTTGTAGTACCAGCTAAGTTGTTCGGGTTTAACCCGTTTTAGCTAATAGTTCTGCGGCAGTGTTCCAGGACGTGGTGGGTTTTCACCTGGCTAGCGTTCTCCCTATAAAAACCACAAATGTCTGCTTACCAACACTGTGACGTGGCGGTCGTGGTTCGCCACAAAATAAAGTCACTGCCCGTGGATATCTGAATAATCCTTTCCAACCCACGGATCCACCTTCTACTAGCACATTGCTGACGATAGCAAACATTCAAGAATGGAGCGGCACAGTTACGAGCGCAAACTACACAGCCACACAAACGCACACACAGTTACATACTTACATTCCCCCTGCACAAACAAGTACTGTTATGGCAAACATCTCGTATTTTTGCACATTCTTGATCACGCATTGTTTGTCAAATTGATCATGCCTGTAAAGTTGTGTCTCGCCTTGTCGAGAATAAAAGCTTGAAATATTTATTTGTTAATAGTTATTCTACCTATAGAATATTGCAGTGCAAGGACGAAGCCATCCATGCAGACGAATTTTAATCCTTACCTCTTTTCTGCATCTTCCTTCTTTGGCGTTGGCTTTACATTTATCACTTTCCAACATCTTAGACCCCTGGGTTTGTGGAAACGATATTAGGCGTATGACCCTTGAGGTACTCCTAATAAAGGCACCCAACCAGACCTAAGCATTGAATAAAATATTCAAAGCCTTTGTTGCTGCCGCTACACCTATAAGTAAAATTAGAATTGTCCAAAACCGTCTAAATGCCGGCATCAGATGAACCTTTGTGTGCCTTCGTAGATGTCGGTTGCTAGCTGGCCTTAATTAATGAGTTTTTTAAGCATTAGCACTAGTTGCTTTACTCCGCCGTTTCCAGCTACTATCAGTATGCAAGCAGCAAAATAATATAATATCTTTCATACTGTCGACAAAGAGAGCACAGTAAAGTTCCAGGTCCAAGCATCAGACACTTTGCTCTACACTTATCATCACTTGGCCCCATCTACTTAGCTTTATCTGATATACATATGCCTCTCACTATTGTCAACACTAGTGGACAGGCATACTGAAAACCAGATCCACTGCTGTAACTGCTTTTGTTAGTAAAACACTCTCATTTCCAGATTCCACTTCACTGGCACAAAGCTAACCAGCGACAGGGAGGCCCATGTCACACTGGCTGACTGAACCACCAGAAACTTTCCAGCACCACTTTTCTTATCTTGGCTGGCTCTTAGCTGGCTCCAACTCCTACCATGCGTTATGCGTAATGGCGTGTGAACGACCAGTTCCCATTAGTCTTTGTTACTATCCTACTCCTGATTTACCTTATCACTCCTTGCTTAGGGTGCTAGAACAGCACTTGCTAGGAAAACCACGAAGGAAACAGCCGGGGGGACAGTATAGTACTAGTTAACATTGCCACCTGGGTGAACACCGCTGGCACCTGCTTCGGAACTTAAAATTGGAGAGAAATAGCTCAAATTAATCAAAGAGCTGCACAATAGTGTGCATCAACACATGAGGCATAACGATTGCTCATGTTCGAGTAGGCTCAATCCCCAGATATAGAGTTGGTAATGCCTCACTAACGCAGATCAAATTACATTTCACGCCCCAAAGCATTTTGCTAAATTTTACTAAGTTTTCCCATACGCATTTCTTTATTATTAGTGCCATGCTCCTCTAGCTCAGTGCTGTTGAAGACATAGCCTCATGAATATAGAATATCGGCTCTAAGAGATAAAACTTGCGATGTTTAGCTAAGAAATGTGTGTATTATCCAGGCCAAAATGTGTCAACTAATCCGAAAGGTCTCCTGTGTTATTCAGGTAGACCTGGCTCATGTAGCCTTGATGTAAACTTCAGAACCACTTAGAGGCTTGAAAATACTGGACTCTATGTTCCTAGGTGTTTATGTGGTTTAGTATCCACTGAAAATGGTATGCAGAGACTTTCTAACCGTAAGCTAATTATAAGCTCTCCTGAATTCCCATGCACACATAATATTCCTTACTGGATTTCTAGTGTTTTCGCGCAAAATTATAGCTTATTTGCCTATATTTGCTATGTATGCCTGCAAAGTGTGCTTTTCGGCCACCTACGAAGTCCCTAGTTGTTGCAGGGTATTACGGGCTATATAGAGCATTTCTAGATAGCTATGCCTATTTAGAACGTATACCGCTTCGCTACCTTTCACATTTTCTTTCTTTTTACTGTTATTTGCATGCAAAGCAGAAAGCTGTGTTTAGCGAAAAAGAATAATGGCGTTATTCGTAGACCACCATTCAATTGCGAATAACTCGCAAACTACTGCACGTATTGCATTGTTTTACTTTCAACGTAATCAGCGGTTAAAACTTGTCCTGAGCAGCCTATTTTTGTGCTACTTTACGCAGTATTCTAGCCTTAGAAAAGGTTTCTTTTTCTGAGATTTACTCAGGTTGAAATTTGGCGCCAGAAATCAATATCAGCGCAAGAAAAGTTTGGCTATATTTTTTGTTAATTTGTATTTTTCTAGTGAAGCACGCCGCCTTAGTATGTCTCTTAACAAATCCTTTTATTTTCATCTGCATTTCTCGAAATTATTTTTTAACTTTCGTATCCCTTATAATTCCGCCACTCTCATTTCTTCCATGTGCGCACCAATAATTGTGGCGACTGAGCGGGCCAAAAAGTCCAATGAATTTAAAGTGAAGTTGTGGTGAATTGGATCCTGTTCCAAAGAAAAACGGCACAACTACAGCTCTGCGCAACTTTCACAACAAAAGAACAAGGAGCTCAATATCGCCCGAAGGAACCAGAAAATTTCAAGGTGGGCGCCTGCGACCCCATCAGCTGTACACCAAACAATGCCAATGCATTTGTAATTGCCAACTAGGAACATATACTCGTATTTTGCCTACTTCCATGCAAGAGCATAGGATTAATGTAAAG
>CALYDF020007464.1:0-12503 GCA_944474145.2 Dicrocoelium dendriticum | reverse complement strand
CACACAGACTGTGAGTCAAAAGCTGCGAGCAGGGCCGATTTCTTCAAGCAGCATTGCATGCCATAACACATAAGTACTTTGGTTGTGTTGAAGTGTGGCGTCTGCCAAACGGACATCGCGGAGTCGATTACGTAATGGTGTAAGGCTTCGTTGTCTACTATGTCGCATACCCATTACTCCTTCCGCAGCGTCCTCACCCAAACGGCTACTTTCCCGCGCTCCATTTCGTCGTGCCGGTTCCGTATAAACCTGACGTCTACACGTTTCAACTGCACTTGGAACGTAAAAAATGCAACATCTCTTACCTCACACGTACTCTTAAAAAGCTGCATAAGCACGAAAACTTGCTCCTCGTTTTCCTGTGAGATCTTGCAAGTGCACAAGTATAACCAAACTTTTCTTACGCATATGTCATGGCTATGCACCATATCTCAGTCCGTTATCTTGCACGAACCATCAACCAAATGACACGTGACACGAGCGGCACAATTGCTGTCTCTGTAACGAACTGGGCAGTATTAGCAGGATGAATGAAAACACTTACCGGCGGCATTCACCACGTTTCCGGTGAGGATGAATACATACGTACTACAAGTACAACTATGCCATCCCTTTCCGTGGCCCAATACCACGGTTTGGGCGGCGTCGAACAACAGGTTCAGAATTGTACACGAAAAATGACGCGCAGGAGTTACGTTGAAAATCCCAGAAGTATTCCCCGAACGCTTCCATTGTTCTCTAGTTCAGCTACGGTAACTGTTTTAATAACCGACCATCGTCCGTTAAACCTTGTGTTACTGACTTTGAGCTATTGTAGCCGTAATACACAATTGAATTCGTCGCAGCCTAATTATTGGCGAACGTGAAGAACGGAGCATCCATAGCACTGGCAGGTATGGCGGAGCACCATAGCGCGCTCACTTTCATACTGATCGACCATTTCGTTAAGTAAAACAACCGTTGCACAAGATTTTCGTTTATTTACGCTCTTTACCGTTTACATCGGTATCCAAACGTGCTGATTACGCATTTAACAGTAACATTGCGATTATCTCGTTAATTTGCTTTCTAAAGCCGGTAGAAGCACTGTTCACTACCCTAGATTGCCTAATAATACTTTCGAAAGCATCTTCAAGCGCTGGATGACTCGGCGTGACAGCCAGATTTCCGTTCTAATCCGTGGTTTGTCAAGCTTCAAGGAATGACCAAGTAGAAAATTCAAACTAGCGGGACTAAATAGCCAAGATAAAGCTGGACCAATCTTCCCAGTTAAGACACGGTAGGTTAGGATTGGATCGCCTTTAAGTGTTCCGTAGTGCATCAAATGCATTCCAAAACTAAGTAGACGCTCAAGGTACGTCCGTCCCCTTATCCCGCAACTAACCTAGTACCCACCTGTAAAAGCCTCTCTAGCTTCATTGTTCCCGCCCGAGTCAGGGGGCATGCCTGGATGCAGTATTCCAGACGAGGCCGAACGAAAGCAAAGAACAGTCTTGTAAAGCTGCAGCCCGTCAGGGCTCCGAAAGAACGTCGTGTGAAACACAAAAGGCGGCAGCCTCCGCTTGCTGCCTCTTTCCAGTTGTCGCCGGAGTGTAAAGCCGAAGGGTGTAAGACGCCTGGATCCACCTGGCTAGAAACACGGGGAAGTTCGACCTCACCAACCAGGTACTTCGCATGCGAACCACTTCCTCCAGTTCAATGCACGGAGTACTTTGTCTGATTTATGGGCAGTAACCATAAGGTAGACCAGTCCCAACACTTATCCAAAGCTCTCTGAATAGCTTTAGAACTCCGGAACATCGACAACATTCCATAGCCTTAAGTCATTAGCAAATAGCAGCGATGGTACCTCATGCTCCGCGGGTAGGTCATTTACATAGGCAGAGGACAGCAGAGGTCCACGGACCGGGCCCTGCGGCGCGCCACTGAGGACAGACTACCTAAACGATAGGCCACGCACTACCAGTACACACTGTTCTCTACCATCCATGAAGGCAGACACACAATGAAGAGCGCAGCCGGATACCCCGTAGGTAGTCAGACGTTGAGCGAGCCTCAACTGAGGCACATTGTCAAAGACCTTCGAAAAGTCGACGAATAACTCGTCCAGTGCGTGGCCGTTATCCGATGCATCTGCCCAACTTTCGCGAGCCAAAAGTAGATTCGTCAGACGCGCAGAGCTCTTCCAGAATCCGTGTGGTACATTGCTAAGTAGATTAAATCTACTCAGATGACACTCCGATAATTCACTCACCAGGTTCTCTAGGAGTTTGACCACTACACAAGTCAGACTAACTGTATTGTGATTTACAGGTAGACTCCTGTCCACCTATTTGAAGTTAGGACAAATGACATCTGCTTTCCATTCGGAAGGAAATACACAGTTCTCAAGTGATTTCTGAAACACTATAGTGAGCGGTCCACTTTGTTTGGGGTAAGATGTATTTACCTAAATTGCTTTTTCCTTGTGTCAAAACCAGGAACATTTTGCACGGAAACTCTAATAACCTTGTTCCCCAATATTTAACGAAACGCATATGCTAATATTCCTTGCTGCACATGAACAAGGTCGGAATTGCACTTGGCGTAGCTTGGCTACGTTTTTTGTTATCCACTTGCCGCATGGCTCGTCATACAAGAAATCATAAAGCGTATGGTGTTCCACCGGGACCAAAGCAAGCTTAGAAATGACTGAATTGTTGAACAGAAATAAGCAAGTTATTTACGTGGTTCAGGAGGGTTGGTGAGTAAACCTGGGGCCGATACAAATTTGCACATACGTCTGTGATTTGGACGACCCAGCAAGATATGCCATTTCAGCTAGACACGTTCAAGTGGGATGGCAACAGTAAGAAAACCTGTCTCAATTGCGTCGTTTAAAATCGGCAACGTTCGCGGACCAATTCAACTCCGAGCAAAACAAGTCACTACACTGGATTTACACCATGCTCAACCAGTCAAAGAATGCATGACCTGTGCTAGTAGTTCGCCCTATATATATATATATGCATCAGCCCATCAATATATCGTCGATGTACGGGTGGACGACTTCGAGTCCCCGTAGGGCGGTGTCGATGAAACGCTGAACTAGCATTGAAGCGCTCCGCAGACCGAATAACATTCACAAGAACACCTATTGTCCAAGCAGTGGGCTAACGCAGGTTTTTGGTATGTCGTTATCGGCGACCGGGAGCTGATGGTAAGCTCTAACAAATTCAGGGTTTGAGAACACTCAAAAGCCGTGTAGACCGGCAATGATATCCTGTAGGTGAAGAAGCAGATGTCGGTCTGGAACTGCCATGCTGTTGAGAGCGCGATAGCCTCCACATGGTCTACACTAGCCTAACGTTTTCTGTAACATGTAAAATGACGAAGGCCAAGGGCTTTTAGGCGGTGGAACGATCCCAAAATCGAACTTGTGTGTAAATTCTGCACCAGCAGTTTCGAGCTCGGCCGGAGCCAGTCTCCAAGCTTTGTTAATGACGGACGTCTCCATGGTAAGTATGTGATGCGGCGCGGCTGTGGCGGTTGGCTGGGGTGGTTCAGGCCGGACGATTTCGAGAAAACCCTGAAATAGTGATTAGCCGACCGGTTAGTTGGCAGTAGCGTATGCTGTGCTGAACCACGCCATGTTGCTAAATATTCCAGGGCCGAAAGCTCTGTTGTATTATCCCTGAGACGTTGTGGTTTAGCGTAGACAAGCAACCTGAAGTGCTGAAGAAGATCCATCCTGCCTATATGGTTCCGGACTTCGGCGACAAAGACTATCCAGCGAAAGCACCTCGCAGGTCTAGGTTAGGCATGTGCAGGCATTGACGGTATAATCAAATGCTGGTACCATTGGCTACGCGAAGAGAACCAATCACCTTTTCACATAGGTCATTAGGATCGCGAGGAATCACGCTGACTACTGCGTTTAGGTTGACGCGTTAGCGTACTTCCGTTTGTAGATCGGTGACGAAGCATTGGCGAGTGCGGTGCCCAGCTAGGTTAGCACCACTACGTGCTGGTCGGTTCGGTTCCGTACGCGTTCCATTTGAAAAACCGTATAGGCGGTACGACCTGGCCTGCGAGTCAAAGCGCTGATGATACCAGCAGTAGGAATTGGTTCGGCGCGGAGCTCGACGGCGATTTCGATCGAGATAACCGTTGGCAACATAAGCTTCGGTATCGGCAGCTACACCCAGAGGTTGTGAAGTCGGGAAACTTTTGGTTAAGTGCAGCTTTCTGTGATATCCTCTCTGCGTTTCCGACATTCGACGTAAATTGAGAGTGTAAAATCTGCTTATAGCATTCCCAAACGTGATTGGCAATATCGGCCACCAACGTCAGTGGTGCGTCGGCATTTGCTTAGAGTGCGACGCAGATTTCACGCGGCAATCTACCTAGCCACATATCCCTAAGCATTTCGTGATATACCATGGCGAGTGTAGCTAAATTTCATCTTTCATAATAAGTGCGATGGGTTGAAGCCACCATTATGCGTTCCGCCCAGTAGCTTTGCGACACGTTGAAGGTTTGAAAGATCCGCTATTTTGAGATACACTGCTACTATTTCCTCGTATATTTTTCATCTCGCTGGCAGATTGAGGATACTGTCGACGACTTGCGGATGAAGCGCGGGGACGAAGCGGAAATATTTTATCCTACCCCATCTAATGCCACGCAGTTCAAAATGTGTCTACAACTGAGCAAATCAATGTTATGGATTGCTTTCGCGAAATGTCGGAGTGGCGATGGTTACAGTTGAAACCTGGCCGTTGGGAACGGGATGACAGTTAGCCATGATAATAAAGATCCAAAGCAATGAAAAAGCCCAAATATGCACAAAATATAAAATTGAACAAAGACGGAACAGTCGTTAACCAACTAGAAAAGAAAAATTAGCAAGCAACCTAAACATTGACTTTCGGACTCACCAATTATAGCAGATTGAGTCGCTATCAAATCTAGTTCGCCCAGCCTCTCGGAAAAGTCGAAACAAGACAAAAATATGAGCGTGGCAGACGTATATTGTCTAAACCTGCAATTCAAATAGCTAAAGGAACTAAAAAATGTCCTAGCTAGGGTAAGGCAATATACACCACCTGAAAAACAGGTAACGCATTTTGAAGCGTTAAAGCCGGAAAAGCACAAAATGAATTTCGATCAGTTGACCCAGACAGAAATAGTAACCATTCGAACAGACCAGCTCCCAACGCTGCATAAGTATTCAAAATATATATTACAAATATTATGCCCAGACAAACACGAAAAGCCTAATATCTTTAAAATCCCATAGCCACCAAAGCCCTACGCAAAATGCACGCGCGAAAAGCAAAAACTCACAAGGAAACTACGGCACAGAATCAGAAATACAACATATCCGGCACCAATTTATAGCCACAACCCCGTGATGAGAAGAATGCATGACCTTAGGCACGAGACCTCTTCGCACGTCAACACGAGACAGACTAGAAAATAATAAAAACGCATGATTTGTTCAGACCATTCCAATGCCCTGCCAAATCAGCTAATCACAATGCTTGTTGGAAGTAAAAAGAGATAGCGCGCACCAAATAAAAATCAAAAGTGAAGTTTCACACTAAAGCCATAGGTTCAGCTGACGTTACTGTGGTACTTAAGAAAGCATTCCTTTTCGCACTACCCAGCACGGTCAGATCGGGGTTTGTGCAACCTTAATGGGTTGCCACGAAGGGTTGGCACTCGATTTAGGTAGAAGAGTCTAGGTACATCTGGACCACGTTGACTAATCAGTATATGATGTGTGAAGAGGAAGTCGCCCTAACGTCGCCTGTAATGCATGGCAAATCTAGCCAACTTACGTAACCCCTCAGGGTACGTCAGCTTCTGTCACATATGCACCATTTTCGTCCCATACGCTAGGAGCCGTTCATTTACCATCCTGTCGCGAACTTAGCATACGGGGCAAGCACGTCATCACTCTTCTAAGTGCCAACGTAAAAAGTGCCGAAAATAAGCTAACACATTTCAGTAACCATGACTCCTAATGACCTCCAGACCACTCGGCCGGTCGCCCAGGTTGCAAGCACAAACCCCATTTTACGAAGCCGCTTGGGGGTTAGCATCCTCGCGGTATATCCAGACGCACGCAAATGCTAGTGGCCGCGCGGCAGCGACGTGCCTTTACGGTGTACAACGAACGCATCCACAAAAAGCCGAATCCTTCGCGAGCACTTGCCTCGCAACGCACCCTGTACCTTAAGTTGGGTGACAGCAAGACTCCTAGTCAGCTTGGTGTTGCACCCGCGGCGCTTTGTTTGCACCAAGCACATAACGCGTCGGTGGGTCACTTGGTCATATGCGTAGGACTGAACATATCGCAAAATTCAGAGGAAACTGCTACAGAGGAACCAGTCAGGAGATGCACGCATAGCCCACCCTCCAGAGTTTAACCAATAGATCGTTCCGAAACTTCCGAAGATTCGCCTCACCGTTGGGGTTGAAATTTGGTTGCCGTCGAAGGCGAGCAGTAATCGGGATCTTTTGCCACTTATACTGAACCTAAAGTAAAAGTCACAGGAAAGCTGTACCCAAACCGCCTCAATCGACTGTACGCGGACCAGCTGGTCGCTTGACCTCAACCAGATCTGCACGCAGTACACTAAAGGTAATCTGTACCGACGTCTTAGAATCGACGTCAAATTCCTTAAATAGCAAACAACGCGATAACATGAACCAGTGGAACTGCATACGTGACACTTCAGGTGCTGTTACTAAGCCCGTAAATTTGACGTGCGTTAACCGTAACTCAATCTCACAGCACTACGGTGGACCAAGACACCTCCGAGGTGTGCTGACATCTGCCACTGAATCAAAAACTGTTCTGCTATCAACAGCCCGCCAGCGGAATGGGTCTTGATCCGTCAGCCTATTCCCGGATGTTTCGTGGAGCGAGAGCAGACAGGCAAAGCACTACTTGGACGAAAATCGGAAGAGATGCATAGCCTGCGTCATCCTCGTACAGGATGTTCCTGAGGCTGGAACTCAGGTTGCGCGCAAACGGGCTTCGCACGCCCAGGAGCAATGGCGTCGCATTCGCGAGACCCTCTCCCTGGAGAACGTCATAGTGCAATCAATCTCGGGGCTGCGCCGGTCGCCAACGCACAAAGGATGTAATCAGAGGATGGTGAAAGTGCTCCTTCAGTCTAGGCATATGTCAGCTATGGTAGCGCGGGGATGGCATGCGGGACGCAGCGACCTTCTTTCCGAGCTCCGGATCGAAGCAACATCTGGTAAGCAAACACAAGAGTGATAGCACTTAGTCAGACCACTTACTGACAAGAGTTCGGATAACTGCATTACTCTAATCAAAGAAACTGGCAAATCTACCCCATACCTTGCCAGCAAACGATGCAAAAACGTAGCGGTAGCATCAGGAATCGTACAAAGCTGATTTCCTCAGCCCCCACCGAAAATTGGATTTAATTGCCGACCTCGCAGCAGTCGGCACAACAACTTTTCCAAAACGCGCATCCCACTATTCCTTGGTAAAAATGGAAGCTTTCCTGCATGTACTCTAATGCACTAGGTCTCCTAAACAAACTTACTGACCTACGGCTACGTCAAGCGTCACATGCCTAGGACCTCACATTCTGTACGGAAACTTGGCTGCACCCAGAAATTATTGATGCCGTGGTCTTGCTAATTGGTACGTCCCTTTTCCGAAGCTATCGACCTAGCTAGGCGGGGTTGGTGTTATACTACCGCAACCCCCTGCAGTGCAAACCGGTGGCCGACCCGCAAACACTGATAATAGACTCAAGCCGGTGCAGTCTGCGACAGCCACACAACGACACTTTTCTGTTGGACGTTATTTAACGTCCACTCATATCAACCCAGAGATGGACTTCCGACCGGCCGTATCCATGGGAAGGTTCCTACGAGCACGATACAGACAATTTCTCATCTCAGGCGACTTCAATCTTCATGCTTTGGAAGTTCTGTTATCCCTCAACGAGCAGCCTATGACCGACAGGCAAGCGTATATTGCATGCATACCACTCTACAGCCATGACAGTGCACCACTGCTTCAGACCCGGAAATAAACCGTCTGTGCTTGCTTTGGAGCTCACGACCGTAGAGCCCACGGTTGAGAAACCAAGGCTGGAGAGCCCTTTGGGGTGAAGGGACCAGGTAACCATAATTTACGACTTGGTTTGTTAGGCGGAATATCCACAAGAACTTAATAACTTGTTTCGTACAATCACCCACTACGCCACACTTGGAGAACTTGCTGAAGATGGCAGCCGGGTTCCCGGACGACTGTTCCATTAAGCGTACCTTGTAGTATTTTACTGGCATGTTCAGTGACCTAATTAAATCTGCATCGGTCAACCAGCCCCTTCGTTCTGCAATGGCACAACCATTCACTCGTAGCAGAACCCGAAAACACATGACAGGAAGAGACGCTGCGTTGCTTGTGTATAAAGCGAACCTTAGCCTTGACAACTGTGGTAACTATGTTTTGCATCGTAACCAATGTACTGTTCTTGTTCGCGAGGACAAATTAGTACACCAGCAGTCTAGCAGTCTGCAGACATGTGAACAGCCTCCGGAATGTGAAGCGTGACGTTTCTCACTGATATCAGCAGACGGATTTGTCCAAACCACCCATGATGCAGCCAAAGTTCTGCGGTTAAATATGCCTCAATTTTCCGACGTGCTCCCAGTAAACTTAACACACCTGTCACACTCTCCCAGGTGCCAGTATTTACACAATGCTTGTTTAGTGAAGCGACCATATTGAGGGAACTGCTGTCGTTGCGCTCCCATAGTTCTCTCGGCGTTGATAACATTCCTCCGAACAATACAGTTGGCAGCTACGAGTATAGTTGAACAAATAACCAGTTTATGGCAAAGATGTTTGGACAATCAGCTGGTCCCTAGCATGTGGAATCAAGGCAGCTGTATCCCAAATTTCAAAATTGGTAGCCGTAGAGCTCCAGCCAACTATCGCCCAGTGCCTTCCCCTGGTGCGCTCTAAGGTGATGGAATCGAGCAGAACTGAAGCTAAAAAGGACTACTTCGAAAGGTCCAACCTTTTATAACACCGGAGCAACGCGGATTCTGTTAGCATTGGTTATGTACCACTAACCTATTGTTTTGCCGTGGCAGTTGGATCGACATAGACGACAAAGGGACCGGCAATAATGTCATCTACCTGGACGTTTCCAAATCATTCGACCGCATAGATTACCTCATAATTCTCTAAATGCTACGAGCATACGGCGTTGGATACTCTCTCCTTGGATGGATTGGAAAGTTTCTTTTCAGCGGCGGCTTTACGTTCGAGTTCGAGGTACAGATTTTGATCCAATTAGTGTGGTCCGCGCTGTTCCAAAAGGTTCACTGTTAAGGCCGCGGTTAATAGTATTCTTCATTAACGACCTTGCCAATGTCATCAAGTTAAAATTTCTGCTTTTGCCGACAACATTAATGAAGGGCATCCGACTGTCAAGAAGAGCACAGTATACCGCAAGGAGACTTAGACTGCCCATTGGAATGGTCAAAGTCAAATCTGCTTCCGATTAATACAGACAAGCGCAAAACCGTGAATGTCCGCCACAAGCCCATGTACGCGTATAAGCTTAGAGACTAATAAGTCGCTACCGGCCTCACAAAGGCACGAGCTTGGGTGGTAATCCAAGACGACGTCGGCTGTTCGGCGCAGTCCTTGAAGGATTCCAAAACGGCGATCCAACCTGGTGGTCTGTTACGGGGGCGTTCGGAGGTTCAATCTTTCCAGCTTCACAAACGCCCAATGCGTATATGTGGCAACTTGTACGATAGCCGATACAAGCTTGGCAACGCTGGTTAAAACGCTACCCGGTAGCATTGGAGACCGCAGAGCGACGGGCATCAAAAAATGTCAAGGGTTCGTCACACTTGACACAACCTAGGCGACTGATATTCCTGGGAGTGTACAGCGGAAGACATCCTCGTTTACAGGCTAACTTCATCCTGGCGTTAAAGATTTTGGAAAACGTCGGTCACGCTTGCCGCCACCACCTGAAGCTTAGCAGAACCACCGATTTGAGTCTTCAAAGATTGAAACGCCACCCAAACAGTCGGTCTGAGTGCGGCCAGCATCATATTTCTATTCGGTTTTATCAAAGGTGGAACGCTCTTTCGACCTTGTCATTTCAGCGCCCACGCCGCTCATTTATAAAAGCACGACTTGACGAAGCTTTACCTCATTTATATTACTTGCTTTGCTTTATGTTCATTACGTGACGACAAAAGACAGACAATCATTGTATTCTCCAACCCCACGAACTCAGGTTGGACGGAAATACCTATGTTTTAACGTGGATAATATGGTGCATCCACAGATGTGTTTTCACTTTTATTTAACAATCGTACCAATGTTATTTGCAAAACCATTCCACAGGGCTAGCTATGCGTCGGCCGTTTTATCCGTATTGTGCAAAGGTTCCATTGAAGGGTCAGTGGACCAGTCGGACCGATTAATGTTGTTGGATAACTATTTAAGAGACGTAATCAAATGAAATTTACGTGCGTTTGCGTTGCTCAATATCCCTGAACACGACTTTTGCGAGGATTATTCTTGTCTTGCTGACTTGTTGGTGGTTCCAGACGTTTAGGTCGATGCTGGCTGGCAAAGGAAGGCGGTGCATGCGATGTTTATTGATATTCTAAAGATTTCGACACCATGCCGCATTTGCGCTTTTTGTACAAGCTGCTATCCTACGGCCTTCCTTGACTTGTCTAAGGATGAAGTACAGCTATCCTAATCGAAAGAGAGAGGAGCTTTCGTGTGCGTCCCCGCATATCTCTTGCCAATGCATTATTAGTGGGTCACGCAAGTTTCAGTCCTGGCCCTTTCTTTTCATTTTATATACAAACGACTTACCTGATACGCCAAGAGTACCATCCCTAACGTTTGCAGTTGACTTAAATTCTGATTCACATAAAACGATCCGACCGGTCTACTGACACTAAATGTGCATTTCATGGAATTTGAGACTGGTTATTTTGTAGCAGTTTCCCGTGAATTTTGCGATATGTTCAGTCCTACGCAAACGACCAAGTGACGCACCGACGCGTTGTGTGCTTGGTGCAAACAAAGCGCCGCGGGTGCAACACCAAGCTGACTAGGAGTCTTGCTGTCACCCAACTTAAGGTACAGGGTGCGTTGCGAGGCAAGTGCTCGCGAAGGATTAGGCTTTTTGTGGATGCGTTGGTTGTATACCGTAAAGGCACGTCGCTGCCGCGCGGCCACTAGCATTTGCGTTCGTCTGGATATACCGCGAGGATGCTAACTCCCAAGCGGCTTCGTAAAATGGGGTTTGTGCTTGCAACTTGGGCGACCGGCCGAGTGGTCTGGAGGCCATTAGGAGTCATGTTTACTGAAATGTGTTAGCTTATTTTCGGTATATTTTACGTTGGCACTTAGAAGAGTGAGGACGTGCTTGCCCCGTATGCTAAGTTCGCGACAGGATGGTAATTGAACGGTTCCTAGCGTATGGGACGAAAATGGTGCATATGTTACAGAAGCTGACGTACCCTAAGGGGCTACATAAGTTGGCTAGATTTGCCATGCATTACAGGCGACATTAGGGCGACTTCCTCTTCACACATCATATACTGATTAGTCAACGTGGTCCCGATGTACCTAGACTCTTCTACCTAAATCGAGTGCCAACCCTTCATGGCAACCCATTAAGGTTGCACAAACCCCGATCTGACCGTGTTGGGTAGTGCGAAAAGGAATGCTTTCTTAAGTACCACAGTAACGTCAGCTGAACCTATGGCTTTAGTGTGAAACTTCACTTTTGATTCTTAATTGGTGCGCGCTATCTCTTTTTACTTCCAACAAGCATTGTGATTAGCTGATTTGGCAGGGCATTGGAATGGTCTGAACAAATCATGCGTTTTTATTATTTTCTAGTCTGTCTCGTGTTGACGTGCAAAGAGGTCTCGTGCCTAAGGTCACGCATTCTTCCCATCACGGGGTTGTGGCGATAAATTGGTGCCGGATATGTGTTGTATTTGCGATTCTCTGCCGTCATTTCTTTTTGAGTGTTAGTTTTCGGTGCGGGTTCTTTTTGTTACTTCTCCGGCCATATCTTCGCCATAATCGTCTGATGGACGTTTGTTTACCAGCTTCTTTTTTGGTGATATAAGTCTTATCCTGGAGCAGCAACTGTTTAAATGTAGTTGCTTGTCGAACGCCGCACCGCGGATTTTCTAAGCCAGCTAAGCTAATCCTTCATGTCTGCATCCAGTGCGCAACTTGCTAACACTAGTGCTAATTTTTGTTCTTTCCTGCGGCTGGCGTAACATTTGATTCTTTTTTAAAACGCTACGAAGGCTTTAGCAGCCTTTAGGTTGTGCATCCTGACGACGCGTATTAAATACACTTTCTGCTTCGCAAACTATTATCCCCTGAACACGAAACCGACTCCAAGTTGGATATTAGGTTGAAAGCCTACCAGTGAATGCGCCATATATGTGCG
>CALYDF020007463.1:0-12490 GCA_944474145.2 Dicrocoelium dendriticum | reverse complement strand
GGATATCTAAAGTGTCCCAGCATAAGTCAACAGACAGCAAATGCATGTGACGCCGACAGTCACAAAGGATAAAGGTTGGAGATAAAGGCGAGTGGCTCTTAGCAAGCTCCGGATATGCGCAAAGATGCGTGGAGCCTACGGCCACTAGTTACTGCTAACTAGAGGTGCTGAGGTTAAGAGGATCGACAGGCAATGGCGCTACGAAAAACTTTAGGCGACCAGATGTAACCCTTTCATTTAGCAGTTTGGTCACTATTGGGTTCCTACATTGTCACAGAATACATCAACAAGCCAGCGAAGGTTGTAGTGGTTATTAATCTTTCACATTTTGTCTTTCTTGTCATCAATTTTATCATGGCATCTTTTGTACAGTTTGTTTGAATTAATGATTAATATACACTTCTTCGCGCCCCGCGTTCCGTCGTGCTGATTTCTTGCTGTGCTGCTTCTGCGTGCGTACGATGCTGTCCAGTCTGCTTGAAAATTGGATAGTATATTCGGAATTACTATTGAACGTCTATTTCCATTGTGCTCGACGTGTGTCACAGGTATAGCGCAACCTACGACTCGAACTCGACTGTGATTAAACTGTGAGTTGACCCTCTCCAACTTTTTGCCTTTTACTAAGGGGTTGCAACCTTCCTAGTATTTTTCGACCACTACATAAATTGGTGACCCTGCCTTATTTTTTTTTGAACACGTATTTTTTCTTAGTCATGTCTGACCATACCCCATGTGTTTATACGGACAATTCCGTCGAACTCTCGCTTCCTAACTTTGACATTTCCAATCCACGTGTGTGGTTTATTCAGGTGGAAGCCACTTTTCGATGTCGTAAGATCACTTCACAGTCTTCCATGTTCTCTTACGTCGTCTCGCGCTTACCTGTTTCCATTGCATCTGAAGTCATTGATATTCTTGACCCTATGCCTGTTGAATCGCCGTATGATAAACTTAAAGCAGCTATCCTTAAACGCACAACTGCGTCTGATGAAGCTCGTCTGCAACAGTTACTTTCCGGCGTCGAGCTTGGCGATCGCACCCCATCCCAACTTCTAAGGCACATGCGTTCCCTAGTTGGTTCGTCGAAACTCGACGATTCCATACTCCGCCAACTTTGGACCAAATGTCTTCCGGCAAACATCACAGCGATATTATCAGTTCTTAGCGACGATATCACGCTGGAGAAGCTCGCAGAAGCTGCGGACAAAACGCACGAATGTTTCTTTAAGAGTACTCTTAATCATCTAACTGAGTCCACCACAGCCGGCTCATCCCCTAGCACTACACTTGATTCGATTAATGATAGAATATCCCGTCTAGAACTCAGCATGTCTGCTATTCGACGTGAACGCACTACCAGCCGAAGAAGTCCTCGTGATCCGCGCCGCAGCACATCACGCTCACGTCAGCGGTCGTACTGTTATTTCCACCGTCGCTTCGGTAAATCAGCACGTAACTGTCGCCCAGGATGCAAATATCCGAAAGGAACTTCGATTTCGCAACCGGGAAACGCCAAAGCCAGCCAGTAATGGCGACGGCTGTCGCTGGCCAAATCCTCAGTCGCCTTCTGTACGTGTTCGACTCCACGACTAAACTTCATTTTTTGGTCGATACGGGCGCAGAAATCAGCGTTATCCCACGTTCGTTGGAAAAACGCCCTCTGCAACAAGCCGGACTTACGTTACAGGCGGCTAACCAGACCAAGATCGCGACATACGGCCAGAAGCTGTTACACCTAAGCCTTGGTTTACGACGCGACTTTCCTTTTATCTTTACCATCGCTGATGTCCAGAAACCCATACTTGGCATCGACTTCCTTAGCAAATTCGGCCTCGTTGTCGACCTACGTTGCAGGAAGTTACGGGACGACAGCACTTCGCTCACTGTCCCTTGCCATCTCGCCCCAGTCACTTCCGTTGGACTTCGCGTACTCATGCCAGACTCTACGCCGTATTCCTCATTGCTTCAGAAATTTCCGTCTTTGGTCCGTTCTAATACCGACTCCACCGAGCCTAAACACGAGGTCCGTCATCATATCGTCACCACAGGTCCACCCGTGTCAGCCAAACCGAGACGTCTTCCACCTGACAAGCTCCAAGCGGCTAAACGCGAATTTGAGCACATGCTCAACCTCGGAATCATTCGCCCGTCCAACAGTTGTTGGGCTTCTCCGCTTCATCTTGTACCCAAAAAGTCCGGTGATTGGCGTCCATGCGGTGATTACCGGGCACTCAACGCCGTTACTATTCCCGACAGATACCCTATCCCTCATATTCATGATTTTTCATTGGGATTGTCCGGGAAATCAGTCTTTTCCAAGATTGACCTTGTACGAGCGTACCATCAAATTCCAATGGCATCTGAGGACATTGCTAAAACGGCCGTTATCACACCTTTCGGTTTGTACGAGTTCACTCGTATGCCTTTTGGCCTTCGCAATGCGGCACAGTCCTTCCAGCGCTTCATGGACCAGGTCCTCCGTGGTCTAAACTTTGTTTTTGTCTACATGGACGATGTTCTCATAGCCAGTGCCACGCCAGAAGAGCACTCGAATCACCTCCGACAAGTATTTGAACGCTTCGACCATCACGGGATAACCATTAATCCTGATAAATGCCTATTTGGTCAATGTTCCGTCGATTTTCTTGGTCACAAAATCGATAGCAAAGGTATTAGTCCCATCCCTGAGAAAACCCAGGCAATCATGGACTATCCACTGCCCCAATCCGTTAAAAACCTGCGCCGATTCCTTGGCATGGTTAATTATTACGGAAGATTCATTGACAATTGTGCTGCCGTTCTTCAGCCTCTAACTGATTTACTTAAAGGTAATCCAAAGAAGTTCATCATTACGCCAGAAGCCGAAACAGCGTTTGCTGCCATCAAGCAGAAGTTAAGCCAGGTAACTTCCCTGAGCTACTTGGACACCGACGAGAAAGCTACTCTCGTCCTCAAGACTGATGCTTCACAATCCGCTGTCGGTGCTGTACTTCAACAACTAATTGGCAATGAGATTCAGCCGTTGTCTTTCTTTTCTCGGAAGCTACAACCAGCACAAACGAGGTATAGTACTTTCGGTCGCGAACTTCTCGCGATGTACTTGGCCGTCAAACACTTTCGTCACGTCCTTGAAGGACGACGTTTTGTAATTCTGACGGACCACAAGCCTTTGATCTACGCATTTCGCGCCGCTTCCGATCGCTATTCTCCGAGAGAGACACGACATCTGGATTACCTCTCACAATTTTGTGTCGACATTCGCTACCTTGATGGTCCAAATAATGTTGTCGCTGATGCACTTTCACGTGCTCACATACATCAACTGTCGTCCTCACCAATAGACCTTGAGGAAATGTCTGTTGCCCAGAACAACGATCCTGAACTCGCTCAGCTTCGATCGAATACCACATTGAAATTCTTGCAATTACCAATTTTAAACTCAGACGCAAGGATTCACTGCGATGTCTCCACCGGTAAGCCAAGACCGTTTGTTCCACAGTCTTTCCGGCGAACCGTCTTTGACCATTTTCATGGACTATCGCATCCTAGCATTCGATCCACTGTGAAGTTGATTACTGATCGTTTCATCTGGCCTAGTATGCGCTCTGATATCCGTCAATGGGCTAAACACTGTCTCAGCTGCCAGAGCAGCAAAGTACACAGACACACTATTTCTGCCCCCGGAACATTCTCACTACCTGAGGCACGTTTTAGACATGTCCACCTAGACATAGTCGGACCGCTTCCTCCATCGAACAATTTCACTTTCATTTTGACTTGTGTTGATCGTTTTACTCGTTGGCCGCACGCCATTCCTTTACGTGACAAATCTTCAGAATCTGTTGCCCGTGCATTTTTCGATTCATGGATTTCCTTTTTCGGTGTACCATCTACGATCACTACAGATCGAGGATCTCAGTTTAGTTCCACCTTGTTCCGTGACTTGAATCGTCTGTTGGGTTGTACCCACATTCGAACAACTGCTTATCATCCTGCTTCGAATGGCCTTGTCGAGCGTTTCCATCGACAGCTTAAAGCCGCCGTCACAGCTAATTCACCTGATCCACATTGGTCTGAACGCATCCCAGCTGTCCTTCTTGGTATCCGTAATACCGTCAAAGAGGATATTGGATGCAGCCCTGCCGAACTCGTCTTTGGCACCACTCTCAGACTTCCAGGCGAGATGATTTTGGATTCCCGAGTCACTGGTGAGATAGATCCTGTGTCCTACGCCGAACGTCTCAAACAACACTTCCGAACAGTTCGACCTACGTCTACTCGCTTCACTGCCCGCGAACAACGAATTCATCCGGACTTACACACTTGTCCTTTCGTTTTCATTCGCATTGATGCAGTTCGCAAGCCGTTGACACCCCCTTATGAAGGTCCTTTCAAAGTGTTGTCACGGAAACCTAAATACTTCATACTGGAAAGGAATGGCTCGAAAGAATCTGTGAGTATTGACCGTCTTAAACCCGCTTATGTTGAGCCTGCCGTTACTTTGACGGATCCCAAGTCGTTACCCCCTGTTGGTCAACTGACCGCTTCCAATGCTCCAGAACCTTCATGCGCTCGCCCAACGAATGATCCCAAACACACACGTTCAGGACGTTCTGTGTCTTTCCCCTCCAAACTAGCTGAGTTTGTTCCCTAAATAGCTATATCGAGCGTTACCTTACCAGTTCACGCTCTACGGGGGGAGTTATGTAGTGGTTATTAATCTTTCACATTTTGTCTTTCTTGTCATCAATTTTATCATGACATCTTTTGTACAGTTTGTTTGAATTAATGATTAATATACACTTCTTCGCGCCCCGCGTTCCGTCGTGCTGATTTCTTGCTGTGCTGCTTCTGCGTGCGTACGATGCTGTCCAGTCTGCTTGAAAATTGGATAGTATATTCGGAATTACTATTGAACGTCTATTTCCATTGTGCTCGACGTGTGTCACAGGTATAGCGCAACCTACGACTCGAACTCGACTGTGATTAAACTGTGAGTTGACCCTCTCCAACTTTTTGCCTTTTACTAAGGGGTTGCAACCTTCCTAGTATTTTTCGACCACAGTCACAAAGGATAAAGGTTGGAGATAAAGGCGAGTGGCTCTTAGCAAGCTCCGGATATGCGCAAAGATGCGTGGAGCCTACGGCCACTAGTTACTGCTAACTAGAGGTGCTGAGGTTAAGAGGATCGACAGGCAATGGCGCTACGAAAAACTTTAGGCGACCAGATGTAACCCTTTCATTTAGCAGTTTGGTCACTATTGGGTTCCTACATTGTCACAGAATACATCAACAAGCCAGCGAAGGTAAGTGATACAGACATTCAAAAAGATTACAGGGTGGAGAAACAAGGAATGCTTTTTAGTAGCTTAAGATATGCGCAATGTATGGAGCCTACAACGAATAACTGCAGAAACCGTGATGAATATAAGAGGAACGAAGGATAATGATGCTAAGAGCTAATTGTAGCGCTTGTACATATCTTTCTTCCCAATTGTACTTTCCTATTCTCACTTCCATTATTATTGTACAGTTTTGTTTTAACTCAACAACGACTGATACAACACTTTTTCGGATTTCGATTCGCCTTCTGGTTTCCGCTACGCGTGTTGTGCTGTTGCTCGCCGTCTGTCTGCTGGCCTCGTCCATCGATCATTGGATTTAACGCGTCGATTTATTGTGCCGACTAAGTTTCGTCTCCCGACCAGATTGTGCGACTGACAGCCTAGCGAAGATCGTGCTTTACCTAAGGTCAGCCACAGCATTCTTATTTACTGAGTTCTTATATGTAGTTAAGCCCTTTCCGTTTGGCCTTTCCACTACATATTTGTTGACCCCGTCTTCTTTTTTTTGAAAGCTCAGAACTCCTTTTTTTGTGACTTACTATGTCGGACCACGATCCCCGCACTGGCATTTCAGAAAATTTTGTTGGTTTTTCCTTCCCTGCCTTTGATTCTTCTAATCCTCACGTGTGGTTTTTACAGTTGGAAGCTCTTTTTCGAATACGCCGTATTACTTCTCAGTCCTTAATGTTCGCACATGTCACTTCCAAGCTTCCTACTCACATCGCAACTGACCTGACTTGCTCGATCAGATTCCGGCTGACGCACCTTACGATAAACTCAATGCCGTCGTATTAAAGCGCACCACGGCCTCCGACGAAGTTAGACTTCGACAATTACTTTCCGGTCTCGAACTAGGCGATCGCACGCCGTCACAACTTCGCAGTCACATGCGTACGTTGGTCGGGTCCTCTAAGGTTGATGACACGATTCTGCGACAGCTCTGAACGAAATGTCTTCCATTGAACACCTCAACTCTCCTCGCCGTCTTCGCAGATGATTTGTCTTTGGACAAGCTGGCTGAAACAGCAGACAAAGTTCATGAGTACTTTCATAAACCCGCAGCATGTCATGCAGTTGAGTCGACCCCTAACGCCGATCTTAAAACTGATCCGATTGAAACCATTTCTGAGAGGTTATCGAAACTGGAGCTCGCCATCTTTAGCATTAATCGCTACCGTGGTAGAAGCCCTGGACGCTCCTCTCGAACTAGACATAGTCCCGCCAGGAGTTCGAAACGTCATTTCTGCTGGTACCACTACCTTTTTGGCGATGATGCAAGGAATTGCCGACCTGGTTGTAACCATCCGAAGGCATTCCACAAACCGCAGCAGGGAAACCTCCACGCCAGCCAGTGATGGCGACGGCTGCGTCTGGCCAAGCTTACAGTCGCCTACTTTACGTCTACGATTCCTCAACCAATTTAAAGTTCTTGGTTGACACCGGTGCCGAGGTCAGCGTTATTCCTCGTTCTGCAGAAAAACGCAACCTACTTCCAACCGGACTGACATTGTAGGCGGCGAATAACACCAAGATCCATACAAACGGCCAGAAAATGTTGACTCTTAACCTTGGTCTTCGTCGAAGTTTTTCCTTTGTTTTCCTCATCGCTGACGTCCAACGCCCCATCCTTGGTGTTGATTTCGTTACCAAGTTTGGCCTGATGGTGGACCCGCGTAGCCGTAAACTATGCGATAGTTTGACATCCTTGTCCGTTTCGGGTAAAGCTACTTCTATCAGTTCGATCGGTCTTCGCTTAGCATCGCCCGCCGACAATGTGTTTACCAAACTATTACTGCAATTTCCTGCTCTTTGTCAATCGTCTAATGACTTTCCTAAGCCTAAGCACGAAGTTACGCACCACATCATAACACATGGACCGCCAGTAACCGCCCTACCTCGACGATTACCTCCAGACAAGCTCGCTACTGCCAAGGCAGAGTTCGAACATATGCTTCGTCTCGGTATCGTTCGTCCTTCCAATAGCCCATGGTCCTCCCCGCTTCATATGGTTCCCAAAAAGTCAAGTGGCGACTGGAGACCTTGCGGAGATTACCGTGCACTAAACAATGCCACCGTCCCCGATAGATATCCGGTTCCGCACATTCATGATTTTTCAACTGGTTTACATGGAAGAACAGTTTTCTCTAAGATTGACTTGGTGCGTGCATACCACCAAATTCCGGTTGCTCCCGACGATATTCCTAAGACCGCTATAACCACGCCATTTGGTCTTTATGAATTCGTTCGCATGCCATTTGGTCTACGAAATGCCGCACAGACTTTCCAACGTTTTATCGATCAAGTCCTTAGAGGGCTCGACTTCGGCTACGACTACATTGACGATATTCTTGTGGCCAGTTCCAATCATGACGAGCATCTGTCACATCTCCGATCGATCTTTGAACGCTTTGCTCAGTACGGCGTTACGATCAATGTTAACAAATGTGTTTTGGCCAAGTTCTGTTGATTATTTTGGGTACCGAATTGATTGCAGCGGTATTAGTCCACACCCCGAGAAAGCACAAGCGATTGCAGTCTACCCCAAGCCTCAAGCTTTCAAAATTCTCCGTCGTTTTTTCGGCATGGTGAATTACTACAGCCGTTTCATACCAGATTACTCTGGGCTACTCCAGGCATTGACCGATTTACTTAAAGGCAGGTCACGAAAATTCGAGCCCACTCAGGAAGCTATCGATGCATTCGACAAGATCAAGCACGCGTTGTCCAACGCTACCGCGCTTAGTCATTTGAGGACTGATGTTGACGCCACTCTGATCGTCAAGACTGATGCATCTCAGACCGCCGTTGGGGCTGTTCTCCAGCAAGTAATCAACGGTCAACCTGAGCCGCTATCCTTTTTCTCCCGCAAACTCCAGCCAGCACAGACGCGATACAGCACATTTGGTCGAGAACTTTTAGCTATCTACCTTGCTATCAAACATTTTCGGCACCTGCTTGAAAGTCGCACTTTTACCATCCTTACAGACCATAAACCACTTGCCTTTGCTTTCCGTGGTTCATGCGACCGTTTCTCCCCCAGAGAAATTCGTCATTTGGATTATATTTCACAGTTTTCTACCGACATTCGCCACGTCGATGCTGCCAATAACGTTGTCGCCGATGCCTTGTCGCGTATATGTCTTCACGAAGTTTCACGGCAGAAGATTAACTTAGAAGACATAGCAGCTCATCAGGAAGGAGATCCTGAGTTTGTGCAACTAAGATAAAATCCGTCGATCAAAATCTCACAGTTGCCAATTCTTAACTCAGACTCCAAAATTTACTGTGATATTTCTACTGGCAAGCCCCGGCCTTTTGTCCCTCAGCAATACCGCCGAATCATCTTTGACCACCTGCATGGAATCTCACAACCGAGCATCCGAGCCACCGTCAAGCTAATTACTGATCGCTTCATTTGGCACAACATGCGCTCCGAGATCCATCAGTGGGCCAAACATTGTATCACTTGCCAAACCAGCAAGATTCACCGTCACACGATTACCGTTCCCGGCACGTTTGCTCTTCCAAAAGCTAGTTTCAAACATGCTCATCTTGACATCGTTGGCCCCTTGCCTCCATCCAACGGTTTTGTCTACTTATTGACCTGTGTTGATCGTTATACGCGTTGGCCACTTGCCGTGCCTTTACGTGATGCTTCTACAGAAACGGTGACGCGAACATTCATTGAGAATTGGATTTCCGTCTTTGGCACACCAGCCACTATTACTACCGATAGAGGCTCCCAATTCAATTCGGCCTTGTTTCGTGACTTGAACCGCTTGCTCGGCTGTTTCTACCTACGGACAACCGCCTATCACCCAGCTGCTAATGGCATCGTTGAACGTTTCCATCGTCAACTTAAAGCTGCACTTACTGCTTCACAGTGGAACTCACAATGGTCAGAACGTCTACCGACTATCTTGTTTGGTATTCGTAACATCATTAAAGAAGACATTGGCTGTTGTCCCGCTGAGTTGGTCTTTGGCACTACTCTGAGGCTTCCTGGAGAAATGATGCTAGACTCAAGGGTTACTGGAGAAGTTGATCCGACCTCGTACGTCACACGCCTGAGGCAGCACTTCAGCTCAATTCGTCCAACGCCACCTCGAATCAGTCCTCGGAGTCACCAGGTACACCCGGATTTGCGCACTTGCCCCTTCGTTCTAGTGCGCGCCGATTCCGTCCGTAAACCTCTGACACCGCCTTACGAGGGCCCCTTCAAGGTTGTTGCCCGGAAAGAGAAGTACTTCGTGCTGGATAGAAATGGTTAGCAGGATACTGTGTCTATTGACCGCCTGAAGCCAGCGTACATCGAGTCGCGACCTATACCGGAATCCACCGACATTCCTGTCACCGACCAGCCCACTTTCCCAAGTACACCTCCTACTCGGCCCATGTCTGACACCTCTGTTCTCTCTTCTGCACCCCAAGCATCTCACGACACAATTTCGAAATCGCATCATCGAACACGCTTTGGACGTACAGTTGTTCTCCCTTCCAGACTACGGTAAATGACACCCAAGTATCGAGCTTTCGTCTCAGTGACTCACGCTCAAGGGGGGAGTTCTGTAGCGCTTGTACATATCTTTCTTCCCAATTGTACTTTCCTATTCTCACTTCCATTATTATTGTACAGTTTTGTTTTAACTCACCAACGACTGATACAACACTTTTTCGGGTTTCGATTCGCCTTCTGGTTTCCGCTACGCGTGTTGTGCTGTTGCTCGCCGTCTGTCTGCTGGCCTCGTCCATCAATCATTGGATTTAACGCATCGATTTATTGTGCCGACTAAGTTTCGTCTCCCGACCAGATTGTGCGACTGACAGCCTAGCGAAGATCGTGCTTTACCTAAGGTCAGCCACAGCATTCTTATTTACTGAGTTCTTATATGTAGTTAAGCCCTTTCCGTTTGGCCTTTCCACTACAGAATCAGTGGACAGCAACTGAATTCGCATTAAGCTTCTAGTTATTAGTGGATACTTACAATGACAGAAGAAGTCAACAAACCAGCGAAGGCAAGTGCTGCAAACAATCTCAGGGAGTAAGAGTTGGAGAGATAGTGAGTGGCTCCTAGCGCAAGGATGTATGTTACAAACAATGAACTGCTGCAGCTGAAAAGATGTACCAAAGTTAAGACGAAGAGCAGATAATGTCGCTAGCAGAGAGAGTATCGGTGGCTAGCAATGGCATTCGGATGGAGCCTTCTAGTTAGTAAGCGTCTTAGACGTTGCAGCGGGTAATGGTTAGATGAACGTATAAGAAAGGGGCTAGGGAGTTGCTGCGCGCAGACATCATAAGATATGGATGCTTGCCATAGAAGAGCTAAAAATGTTAGATGAGAGGACTACGAACGGGCAAAGCCCAAGCACACATTAAGGTTGTAAAATACGTCAGAGCATCAGACGATAAAGCGCAACGGCGCGCAGATACTGAAATCCTCTTTGTGTGCTAAGGTAGACTGAGGCAAGAATAGCTAGTAAAAGCTGGAAAGATGTCACAAATGTTGCAGAAAGTAATGCATAGGTGAAAGTCTACAAGGAGAGAATAAGGAATTGCTGTGGGCAAACTTGAGTTGAGTGAGGTCGGATGGGGAAGGCGCTTATATGTGGTCAGGTCCATGTTCCCACGGTTCGTCTTCAGATCTGTTAATGCTTAAAGGAGTAGAAACATGACCGACTATGAGGTACTTATTAATTGCTGAACGGAATTGCATTAGTTTATAAGATGCCCACACAGTATGTGAAAGCTTATTCCACGCATACGCGTATCTGAATAGATAGAAGTTTAAGCGCGTACCACTGAGGGCTTTCGGCAGGGTAATGGAGTGCGGTCTTTTTCGAAGAAGGTACGAAACGTTGGCTGATGATAGGAAGGGAGTTATTGCGTTTGCAAGCTGATTAGATGCTATAGAAAGATGTGGTTAGTTTTCAGCCTGCTCAGCCATAAAGATTCTAGCACAAGTTCGATGCACCGACCGCGCTAACTGAGAGTAGAGTGGCCCAGAAGGCGTTTGGTAAACGATCGTTGGACAATTTCAGTGTCAACTCTGTCACATTTCCTGGAGATGGTAAACACAACAGAGCAGTATTCTAGCAGAGGTCGGGCGCAGGTTTTGTACAGAGCAAGCGTAGATTCTTGCAGAGCCATGGATTTGAATATGTAGCTTATGAGGGAGCGCGCTTTTGCTGAGCAATGGCTCACTTGCTTTGCAAAGTTCACAGAACTAGAGTAATGTACACCTAGGTCCCGAACTGTGAGGCTATTAACAAGCGGATTGTCTTGAAGCGCTAACGCCTTGGGCGGAACGATGCATCGGTATAAGAGGACGTTGCATTTCGTCGGCGAGAATGCCAGATTCCAAGTAATGCACCAAACATCCATGGGCCTAAGGTCGTTTGAATCTGGGAAAGACCGGCTTGCATGTTTGATGGGTAAATGTAGAACAGCGTTTTGATGTCATCGGCAAACAGGTAGGACTTGTGATATTGTATTACCCGGTATACGTCATTGATATATGGCAAGAATAACAGTGGACCTAGTACGCTGCCCTGAAAAACGCCACTTGTGACTGGTTTGGGGAGTGATATGGACTCGTCTACCATTACTGATTGTGTGCGAGATGAAAGGTAAGATTGGAACCATAAGAGCAGGCGATCTAAAATTCCGTAGGATTCAAGCTTTACTAATAGTTCCGCGTGTGGTACTCCGTCAAAAGTTTTTTTCATATCAAGGAAGATTATGACTAGTGCTTGTTTAGCATCAATCTGTGCAGTCACATAGTTAAGAAACACAAATTGGCAAGTATGACAAGATGTGGACGGTAAACATCCGTGTTGTTTTCTATTGATGAGGTTGCGACTAAGTAGAAAGTTCAGCATATTCTTCTTTACCATTCTTTCCATCATTCTCAAGGCAATAGGCGTGTGGCTGATGGGGCGGTAGTATTCTATGTTTTGATGGCTACCTTGTTTACGTCTAAGGATGACTAAAGAATGTTTCCATGTGTTTGGATACACGGCGTAGTTTGTTAAGAGTGTAAATATGTTAAGAAGTTAAACAGGAAGATCCTGGCCTCCGAGTATCAGCAGTGCAGATGAGAGATTATCAGGGCTAGGGTGTAGAGACAGCTTAAATGATCTAA
>CALYDF020007462.1:0-12479 GCA_944474145.2 Dicrocoelium dendriticum | reverse complement strand
CTTGCCAGTGGTATCTATCCACGGCGGCCGCGTTCTTGTCTCCTTTCTCCTCGCAAGCGGGATGTAAGGAGTAGACACTTCCGTGAGATAAGATTTAAATTTATCCCAGGCCGGCTGAACCGTATCAACCACCGAGATTTCGCAACGCAACCCAGAAGACTTGATACGCATTGCCTGATAGTTAGCACGCCATATGTTTGGAAATGGCTTAGCAATGCTCTGGTGGCGCCTAGTCAGAGTACACCTGAACGATAATCAAACATGATCACTAGCACCTAAGGGAAAGCTGTAAGTGATGTCACCTATGAAGTCTCGTGACTTGGCAAACACTAGATCCAAAATAGACGGGAGTTGGGCATCCATGTACTTAGTGGAGAGGTCCACGAACTGGTGCAACGGTACTTGTAGCGTAAGCTCAAGTTGATCTGCACCAAAAGTACCTTCCGCCGAGTTGCAAGAAAGATCTGCCCAGCAAACTTCTGGTAGATTGAAATCCCCTAGTATCAAACACTTGTTTGCGGATTGAGGGCGAATAAAGTCAAGCACTTCTTTTGACGTACTCCCAGGGCTTCTATGCACAAGTACAACTGCAAGTTGAGCTGAGGAAGTGCTAATCACTACCGACAGAGCTTCGACAGTTTTATCTGCCGACTGGAACATGTAGGTACGTGAAACATCAAGTTCACATCTAACGTAAAGCGCAACGCCCCCGCCTTGTCGGCCAACGAAGCGATCACATCTAAATAGTGCGTAGCCAGACAGATGTACTTCACCGTCCGTGATGTGCCGAGACAGCCACGTTTCAGTGAATGTTTTTGTTCGTCGCAATCAGCCGACAATTCAGGTAAGTCAACTAGCTATCCGGAAAAGCACCAGACGTCCGTTTCGCCTTATTGGGGCTCATCAGTGGTGCGAGTAAATCGGGATGAGACCCATCTACAAGCAGACCTATCTCGCACATCTTATTCCTTAGTCTCTGCACACTGCTTACCACTATCTGAAGGTACTCGCAATGTTCGGCCCTAGGTCGTGTGCTACCAGTACTGGCACTGGTAGGGCGGAAACAGACCGCCGGCTGACCACCTGAATTTCCACCAACCGGAGACCTTGTTCACTGGCCGCTCGCCTGGTTTTGAGGTCCTTAATGGCCTCTTAGCTTCAGCCTATCCGCTAATGGGAGGTCTGGCTGAACGCTGACATTCAATCTGAAAGGCAAACCACAACAGCGCGTTGCGTTCCTCCGGGGTGGATAGGACTATCCGAAGTAAGCGCGGTCGAGGGTTTGGGGCGTTAACTGGGACGTTACCCAATCTAGTCAGTTTCCTGACAGTAACACCGGGAAACCCAGGCGGAAGGAGCTTCGTTACGCACATCTTAAACCACTGTAGATCGTCCAATGTACGTTCGGCAGGAAGTGCAGCAGTGGATTCCACTGCGTTACGGAATATCACGCTGCTATCCATGAAAGAATCACCTCTACGGGGTGTATTTACCCCACGGGTTTTGGAATTTATATGAACAGCAACCAGCTTAGCCGTAGGCAATGAGACTGGGCGCAAGTTATCAGACGACGTTGAAGCAACTGTAGCGTACCTCTTACGCTCCAGCTTGTTTGTCCCGTCATTCTTGACGCTTTTCGCACCTGCCACCAGACGCACACTGCGTGGGATGATGGGAAATGAACTGAAGGAGTTTTTTCAACTCAGAGTTGATAGTTCAACACGGGGTCACTCCTGGAAATTGTCTAAGCCAAGGAGGCTCCGTGCCCATTCCGTTGTCACCTTATCCACCCGTGCGGTGAAGAACTGGAGCAACTTACCTGAGCCAGTCGTCAACGTAAAGTATGAGGCAACTTCTAAACGACTGTTGGACTCCTTTCTGCTGCGTAAGCAAGCATCGTGTTGTTTCCGCTGCGCTCGTGATGATCCTCTATTATCACCCAGCACTAGTTGCGTTGGCTCGATCACCTACTGCGCATGCCGGCCCACTGCCTTCCGCGTCGCGCATTATTTACACTTCCTGGACGCGAATGGAAAAAGAGCCGCGATGGACAACCCAGGACTTGGAAAAGGAGTATGAAGATCCCAACTTCGTGTTTAGCGTCAGTTGGGTCTGTGCTTCTTCTAGGATGGGTACCACGTGAAGCAGATTCCCAATGTTTGGAAGTCTTGGAAGATATGACCTGCAGTGGCGTCAATGTTGTTCTACCATCTTTTCATCCTGTACTTTTTAATGTTGAAGAACACATGTAAACAAAAGAACTCAAAACGGCGTGTGTGAAACTGTAAAAAACAGTTTTCTTACGTTTTACTCTCTCTCTCTCCTCGAACATTATATTCTCCTTTCGTGACCACCATGGTTCGGATGGCACATTTGTCTGTTTCATCATTCATCATTATACACGTTAGCTAGAAGTGGGAAACCTCTCAACTAGTGTGCCGCAATATTTGTCTGTTTACAGAGTTGTATATATATATATATATATATATATATATATATATATATATATGTGGTTGGCGGCATCCGGTTTCGGATTCGCCTGTCACTGTGCTCAGCCACAGGACGCCTGCGCCTACAGAGGGACCATGCGTGGCTTGCGCTGCACCACTCACCCCATATCCAGTGTAAAGCCGAAGGAATAAGACCGAGAGGCATGTGGATGGGAGCCACGTTTCATCAACGGAGCCGGCCCACACTCCTTCACAGGCAAACACAAGCACGCTGTTGGATATAGCATTGAAGGCGGGTCATCATCATACACCATCATACACGTTAGCTTGAGGTGGGGAACACCTCAGCTACTGTGCCGCAATACACAGAAAAAAGAAAAAAAAGAATTCAACTGGGACAAGCCGGCTGAGCTACCGGTAACGGATGGGCATCCTTCCGGTAAGCTACCAGCCGGCTACTATGCATCAAAAAAATTACTATGCAAAATTATACCAGGTTAAGCAATGAGATCGTGGATGGAGGGGGAGGCTAAGAGGGATGGAGTGGGACAAAGAAACTCACAGCACGAACGCCACTGAGGTCGACTCCTAGCCGTATCAGCAAGTGTGTCCAACCAAACGTGTTCATCGTCTTTCGGAAGGCGGGTAGCTCAGGTTGTTCAGATGGCGGTTGAACTGTTCGCTGAGCTTGGCAATTTTGTTGCAAACGTTTCGTCACCAATCGAGGTGACATCATCAGTGCGTAGTTGAGTGGCATGCAATAGCAAAGAGTAGTGTAGAGGATCCTCGGTGAGAGTGCGCTCAGCGTGGTGTGCGTGCGTTTTATATCGCCGTGGTTGTCCGTGGAGACGAGCAATCCTATTGGCTGGGACTTCGATCCGCGTTCAGCTGGGTTGATGGGCAGATGACCTTTGACCTTGACCCCTTGTACTTCGTGGCCTTTGTCTGCTTGTTCTCGTCAGTGGGTCTGTCCTCCGTTCTGGTGGTCTAGTCACACGTTCCATTGGATTCAATCGATCGAGTTGTCGGTCGTTCGCCAGTAGTGCTGCGTATACTGCATCCAGTTCGATGTGTCGATTGATTGAATTCGTCGTAGAGTACCAGGCTTCCAAAAACTCCCTCGCATGTGTTGTACTTCCATGTGCTAGAATGTTTATATTCTCCAGATCGAAATGATGGCATTATGATCTTCATGCGCAGAAACCAACGAGTGCGGATCATGCCTTCTGACGGCCGCCTTGTGTTCAGTGATTCGTGTACAAAGCTTTCTTCCAGTTTGTCCGACGTAGTTTTTATCGCAGTCGCTGCATTTGATCTGGTAGATGACATTGCATTGGTCGGCTTGATTGACTTTTCCTTTGGGTGTAGAGATCAATTTTCTTAGAGTGGTAATCGGCTTGAGCGCCACAGAGATTCCATGTGATTGCAGCCATCGTCCTGTTAATTCCGAGACGTTCTTGATGTAGGGAAGCACTATCCGTTTGTTTGCTTGATCAGATGACTGCTGTTGTTGCTGACTCATTCGTTTCTCTAAGCTTCTTCTGATGAAATTTCTCGGATAACCGTTCATTCTAAACATTCGATATAGGTGATTTTCTTCCTGTTTCCGAGATTCGGCTGTGGTGCAGTGCGTTTCCACTCTTTTGTACAGAATTTGAATGCAGCTCTCCTTGTGGTTCATTGGGTGGTTGCTGTGGTAGTTTAATATCTGGTCCGCACGCGCTTTCTTCCGACATAAGCACGTTTCAAAAATCCGTCTCTATTCCAGAGTACAGGCCACGCACGATTTGCTCAACGGCACATTCGAGGATATCAAATTTGCGATTGAATTACAGAAGGATAACAAGTTGCCATTTTTGGATGTACTGGTCACTAGGAATACTGACGGCAATCTGCAAACAAGCGTATACCGGAAGAAAACACTTACGGACCAGATATTAAACTACCACAGCAACCATCCGATGAATCACAAGAAGAGTTGCATTCAAACCTTGTTCAAAAGAGTGGAAACGCACTGCAGCACAGCCGAATCGCGGAAACAGGAAGAAAAGCACTTATATCGAGTGTTTAGAAACAACGGTTATCCGAGAAATTTCATCAGAAGAAGCTTAAAGAAACGAACGCCTCAGCAACAGCATCCACCTGATCAAGCAAACAAACGGATAGTGCTCCCTTACATCAAGAACGTCTCCGAACTCACAGGAAGATTGCTGCAGTCACATGGCATCTCTGTGGCTCACAAACCAAGTGCCACCCTAAGGAAACTGATCTCAAGACCCAAAGAAAAAGTCAATCAAGCCGACCAATGCAATGTCATCTACCAGATAAAATGCAGCGACTGCGATAAAATCTACGTCGGACAAACTGGAAGAAAGCTTTGTACACGAATTACAAAACACAAGGCGGCCGTCAGAAGGCATGATCCGCACTAGTTGGTTTCTGCGCATGAAGATCGAGAAGGCCATCATTTCGATCTGGAGAACGTAAAGATTCTAGCACATGGAAGTACAAAACATGCGAGGAAGTTTTTGGAAGCCTGGTACTCTACGACGAATTCAATCAATCGACACATCGAACTGGATGCAGTATACGCAACCTCACTGGCGAAAGACCGACAACTCGATCGATTGAATCCAACGGAACGTGTGAGTAGACCACCAGAACGGAGGACAGACTCACTCACAAGAGCAAGCAGACAAAGGCCACGAAGTACAAGGGGTCAAGGTCAAAGGTCATCTGCCCATCAACCCAGCTGAACGCGGATCGAAGTCCCAGCCAATAGGATTGCTCGTCTCCACGGACAACCACGGCGATATAAAAACGCACGCACACCACGCTCAGCGCACTCTCACCGAGGCTCCTCTACGCTACTCTTTGCTATTGCATGCCACTCAACTACGCACTGATGATGTCACCTCGATTGGTGACGAAACGTTTGCAACAAAATTGCCAAGCTCAGCGAACAGTTCAACCGCCACAAGCACGCTGTATTTGGGGAATCAAGCGCACACAAGGCGGTGGCTGGACCGTAGTCCGCTCCACACTGAGTGCATGGAACCACTCTTCGAGCCTAGCACGACCACGGGGACCGTGCACTCCGTCCCCTCCAGCAACGACCAGCTGTCTCCTAGAGCCAGTAGGGACGAGGTGGTGGCTAATAGAGAGGTAGGCACCTTGTCAACATGCACATCATGCGCAGTCACACCGGGGATGTCAAACAACAGCCAATCACTTGAAATGACATTATCAAATAAAATATATCTGTTAAGGAATACGGCTATGCAGACATAACTCTACCCTAAATTAGCATATGAAGTAAGTTGCTTAGCAACGAATCCACGATAAGTACAAAATGTCCAGAAGTTACTCAAAATGCTACAAACGCAATAAAGTTAACGACGATAACCACAATTAGCGTAAGCAACGTGGCCAGTTAATAGAAGATTAGTCAGGTAGGCAGAACAAACCAAATAAAGTGGAATGGAATTTAGCCAGCTTAAAAAGACCTAGTTTAAGTGTAAGTTGGTTTAGCCCAACTGTTGTGAAGGAGCATCATGAATGCAACATCAGCCTCAGCATATATATATATATATATATATATATATATGAGAATAGATGATCCATATTAACACTGTTCGAATCGGGGCCACTGCTGGAAGCTTTAAACCTAAGAGACTCAGGCTTCGCTCTGATTTTACGTTATCGACTCGTGTGGTGAACGACTGGAATTCCTTGCCTGATTCCGTCGTCAACGTGCATACTGAGGAATGTTTTAAACGATTGTTGAATTTATACTTGTTGAATTTGCTGGGATTTTGTTATTTCTTTTGCAAGTGTGACAGTCTAATTTGTTGATTGCTGTTGCGCAAACGCCTACTATGATTGGAGGTGGTGGAGCCGATAAAGCTCTTTCTTTCTGCTCTGTATATTCCAATGATTCCAATGATTGTCCGTTGGTTGGATAGGATTATCCAAGTATTCACCTGGCAGTGACTAGTTTGGAGCGAATCACGACCACCACATCACAGTTTTGACAGACAGACATTGGTGGCTTTTTATAGTAGGACGCTTGTGATATGAAACCTTACCACGTCCTAAAACTGTCGCCGAACCATTTGCTGTAACGGGTTGAACCCGAAACACCCAATTAGCACTACCAGGAGCTTGTTCAACTAGCCAGTCACCCGTATTCGGCTGCACAATATTTCCTTGGCCGCAACGGTGCTGCGGTCGATGGGGGCATAAGGGAAAACCACAAACAAACGACATCTTGTAGTACTGTGTGCATATGAAGATGAATGTGCACACTTGAAAATAATACTGCATCATCTTGCGGTATCAACTATCAGGTGAAAGCATTATGCGGTACTATATTTTCTTGCTACTACTGTCTAATGAAGTATCTAATGAATAGGGATACTAATCCTGAGCTTTATAGAAGTTGGTAACGTGCATCCGTGCGGCTATCTTTGTATCAGCACATTTGTAGTTTTCTTGCTTTTTCCTGAGACTTTACAGGATCCACAATTAACATTCCAGAGAGCAGATAGATGCAAGGACAAGCTTTTTCTAAAAAAAGTTATATTTGTAGCAGTTATGAAATATGCCAAGGATACGTGTTTTTACAACTTGCGTTGCAGTTGTGCGGTGGAGTCCGACCGAAACATCGCGGATGTGTCGGTGTTTGGTTCAAACTGACAAACCCACCCTATAGACCAACATACTGCACCGATCACTATACTGTGCTGCATGATTGTTGTTTTACTTAGTTGTACATAATATACAGGATCAAACAGCGGCGATCTCCACACTGCCACATCCTTCCTCAAGCTGGGCTCAATATTCTCAGACAAAACGCGCTAAAATATCTGTTCTGTAGATAAGCGAAACATTAGTTAGCCGATGTTGTTCCTTCACCACGGCGTTGATGTCCGGGGTGCCAGGAAGGAGTAGCACCTCTGTGAGGGGACCTACCTTACCCTCAGGGGTAGTCCGCCTATCTTTGGTTTCCACCTATCACCAAGCTCTCACCTGTGGCTCCAAGAAAATGCTTGTACGCGAAAACGGCCACATCCCGATCAGTGGACAGGCAGCTGGACTAAACCAGGTTAGGGTAACCGGGAACACGGTTCTCAGTGAGTTCGTACCCGCCTGCAACGTCATCCCTGACAAATTGGCGGAAGAGATGAATTCCTGATCCAACAGCCAGACGTCAAGACAATTTCTCATATCTCTGCTGCCTTGCAGGTAGCACATGGCTGTGTAAAAACTAGAGGTGAACCCTCGAACAAAAGCCGGATAAGGTTGGTTTCCTTATACGTACTTAAAATTCAAACGAAACTTCATTACATGTCCGTTACACACGAAACTCCTCATGCTACAGCCTTCATGGTTGGTGATGCACTCTGCGCTAACCCAGTGGCTAGAGTGACAAGTAAGCTAGCTGGGTACCTCAATCCCCGGAAGCCATTATTTATTGGATGCTGGAATGTCAGAACCCTGTTGGATTTCGGCAGCCAATCGTTGACCATGCGCAAATTACATGACTACCAGATCGACGTATTATACCTGTCGGAATTTCGAATACCTGGGTATGGCTCTCGACGAATCAAAGTCCCTAGTGTACACGCTTCATATTGGCTTTACCACAGTGGGTCGGAGGATAATTCTGGCAATCATCCGATCGCCGTGGCTCTCAATTGCCAGGTATACAGCGCTATCTTTTCATGGAAGGCAGTATCAACTAGATTACCATTTGCTCGTTCAAACGTCCCCTGATGAATCTGACCATAATCTCTGTTTACGCACCAACCCTACTCTCAGCGGAAAGGGCGAAAGACGAATTTTACGATACTCTACAGACAGTGGTGAACCATGTTCCAAAACGCGACCTCATTATTGCTGGGGACTGCAATGCACGAACCGGCCGAGAAACGATCAGACCCGTCCTATACTCAAGATATAGGCCCTTGGAGAGCGCTGTGCTATTGGAGACCGCTTGCTCAACTTTTCTGACTAACCGGCTGTGCATAACCACTACTCAGTTCCAGCATCCCAGAAAGCATCTTTTGAAGTGGTACCCCAATGATAGTCTTACCGCAAGCTAGATAGATTACTTTTTAATCACATCCCAGTGGACTTCCTCCATCGATGACTGTCGAGTGTACAGAGGGACTGAAACAGGCAATAAAGATGGTTCGGACATCCTATTCCTGCGCGCCAAATTCAGACTCCGTTTGACAACGCGCTGGAAGTACCCACCAGGGCGTATCAACGCTGCCCCATTGGAAAATATTGACTGCTGCCAATCCCTTGAAACAGCAATAGAAGCAGAACTTTTTGCCAGTGCACCACACCTGGTACTTGCAGAAGATGCATCAGTTGACGTTTGCTCGCCTAGGCTAAAATCGTCAGTTAAACGCGCCGCTTTAACTACCCTGGGCTCTACGCCTAAGCCTGTGAAGGACTGGACTACTGAAGATACTATCCGCTTCTCCGTTAAAGGGAGAGTAGTACGTCTCACGAATTCCCCATTCTACCGACGCTTGATACATGAGGCAACCCGCACAGCACGGAATGGTCGCAACCGCTACTGGTCCCTTGTCGCAGGCAACATCTAAGCTGCATCAAATTCTACCCATTTGGGTTATATTTTCGTCTCGTCCGTTTAGCTTTGCGCTATATATATATATATATATATATATATATATATATATATATATATATATATATATATATATATATATATATATATATATATATATATATATATATATATATATATATATATATATATATATGCCCCTTGCTGAGGCTGATGTTGCATTCACGATGCTTCCCCACCGCAGTTGGACTAAACCAACTTACACTTAAACTAGATCCTTTTAAACTGCATACATTTCGTCCTACTTTATTTGGTTTGTTCTACCTACCTGACTAGTCTATTAACTGGCCACGTTTACGCTACTTGTGTTTCTCTTCCTTAACTTTATCGCGTTCGTAGCATTTTTGAGTAATTTATAGACGTTTTATACTTGTCGTGGGTTCCTTGATAACCAACTTACTTTATGTGCTAATTTAGCGAAGAGTTATGTGGTCATAACCGTTTGCTTTAACAGATCTTCTCTTTGATAATGTCATTTCAAGTGATTGGCTGTTTGACATCCCAGGTGTGGCTGCGCTTGATGTGCATGTTGACAAGCTACCTACTTGTTTAGTACACACTACGTCGTCCATCCTGGCTCCAGAAGACATTCGTTTCTGGACGGGACGGGGTACATGGTCCTTGTGGTCGTGCACTCAATCTGGAGCGGACTACGGTCCAGCCACCGTCTTGTGTGCGCTTGATTCCCCAAATACAGCCTGTTTGTGCCTGTGAAAGAGTGTTGACGGGATCCGTTGTGAAATGTGGCTCCCATCCACATGCCTCCCGGTCTTATTCCTTCGGGTTTACACTGGATGTGGGGTGTGGGTGGTGGGTGGCTCAATGTCCAGTTGCTAGACTGTTGAGATTACATACATGGTTAGCGGCACACGGTTTCTTATTTGCTTATCACTGTGGCTAGCCACAAGACGCCTGTGCCTATACAGAATAAATAATAAAAATAAATAATAATTATTTATTCTGTGGAGGGCACAGGCGTCTTGTGGCTGGCCACAGTGACAGGCAAATAAGAAACCGTATGCAGCTAACCATGTATGTAATCTCAACACTCTAGCAACTAGACATTGAGCCAACAAATTCATGGAGATTGGCAGATTAGGGAAAGTCACCGTCATAACCATCGGGGCATAGTAGTTGAAGGTGAGCAACACACGTAAACTACTATGCCGCAGGAAGAGGGGAACATTTTGACAAAATATAAAGCAAACCATTTTTAGTTAGTTTTTCACATGCCTATTTTTTCTCCTTTTTCCGTTTTCATTGTTTGGAGTATTAAACATGTGAATCATTACTATTCTGTACACAATTCTTAAACGGATTCCGGTTGCGGACCATATCTTCAAGAGTGTTTAGCCATTGGCACTCCTCATCCTTGGGTCCCCATCCTGGAAGACGTACGGGTCCAACAGTGGCTAGACACGACGTCAGCGATTTCATGTGCGGCTGCCAAGTGGAAGACTGACCACCACGCGGTCGCATGCAGCCAGGTCCTTGACGAGCGAATAGAGCGCGACGTGGTAGACGCTTAGGTGCCATGCGTAGGACGTGATTGAGCCACCTCATCTGACGCAGCAGAACCAGTCTGTCGAAGGGAATACTCGCATTTCCCGAGATGCGACGTCGAACATCATTGCTGTTAAATCGATGTTGCCACCAAGCATGAGCAATCTTCCTTAAGCAACCGTTATCGAAGGCAGAAGGATGACGCATGTCTTCCACACGAAATGGCCAGGACTCGCGCCCATGCATCACTGAAAGAACAGATGCGCTGTAAACGCGGCGCTTTAGCGAGAATGAGACGCCGCGACGACGCCACAAGTGCTTCAGATTGACAGTTGCTGATCGGCCTTTAGCAATGCGAAGAGAAACTTCTTTGCTGGTAGTGCCTTCAGCAGAAACACAGCTACTAAGATAAGCGAAACTATCTACCTTTTAAACTTTTGCACCTTCAATAGTGAGCACGGGAGCAGGTGTAAGTCAATCCTGAAGCAGTAGTTTACTCTTGGGGCCGAAGCTCATGCCATACTTAGATGCTTCCATCGCCAAACGATCCAGAATGCGTTGCATACCCTGAAGATCGTCTCCAAGTAAGGTGATATCACCAGCATAATCTAAGTCGGTCGCGCGCTCTGCCGGTAGAAGCTCTAGGCCAAAATGTTGGAATCCTTCTAGAGCACTCGACACAACCTCTTCGATTGCAAAGTTGAAGAAGTATGGGGACATAGGGCAGCCCTGTCGCATATCGCTATTGACAGCGAATTGCGAGGAAAGCTTGCCATAGACCCTCACTGTGTCGGAGGTATGAAGGTAAACTGCTCGTAAGATGGCGGTATATTTCTCTGGCACCCCGTTCTTTAGCAAGCGACACCATAAAGCAGGTGGATCAGCGGAGTCAAAAGTGGCACGTTTGTCTAGGAATGGAACGATAGTAGGCCTGTGATCAATGTGGCGATGTTCGAGGAATTGGCGGAACGTGCAGATTTGATCCAGACATCCTCGGCCGGGTTGGAAACCAGCTTGTTCTTCATGGTAGGATGATTCACGTATTGGGGAGCGGAATGGATGCTAATAGCTCGGAAGCAACCGAAATAAGACCAATCCCGCGATGGCTTACACATGAAGTGCGAGCGCCTTTCTAAAAAAATCGGGACAATAACCAATTCGCCCCAAGAGGAAGGCACTTTCTCTTCATGCCAGATTTTTGCGAACAGCGAGGTCAGCTAGTTAATGATCGTCACGCCGCCGTATCTGAACTGCTCCGGAGGAAGTCCGTCTGAGCCGGCAATCTTGAACTGCTTCAAGCGTCGAATCTCAAGGCAGACTTCCTCTTCTCTGGGTGGATTCAGTGGGACGAGCCAGGGTGGACCACAAGGTGTACTGCATGTACTGATGAACGATGGAGGCCAGTTGTATTGTGACTGAAAGTGCTCGGCCCAGCGGTCCATACGGCTCTTTTGGTTGGTGATCGGAGACTCATCAACCTCGCCAATAACCTCATTGACACCAGACTTCCTGAGGCCAGTAAACTGAATGTGTTGGAAAGGCTTGCGAGTGTTGTCAGAGAGAGCAGCGTTCTCCATATCTAAAGCACGCACAGACCACCATGCTTTGCGATGCTTGCTTAGGCTTTGCTTGAGCATCCGGTTGGCAAAACGGTGCCGGTCGTTGCAATCTGATTCCGCGTGGATATCTGCGGCGTTCGAAGAGCTCCAAAGAACGAGCATAGATCGAAGCCTTTAAGGGGCTTCCAGCCAGGCCGCAGGTTGACTGGAAATGGTCCTCGCTCTCTGTATATGTTGTAGATTGCTTAGCGTAGATTGCCTTAGTCGTCGCCGCTGTTATAATTGAGGGAACGCCGCCTCTTG